>OMOT01046978.1:10264-25495 GCA_900312575.1 Acanthochaenus luetkenii
ATTACATGGTCTTCTATAGGTTTAAGGATTACATGGTCTTCTATAGGTTTAAGGATTACATGGTCTTCTATAGGTTTAAGGATTACATGGTCTTCTATAGGTTTAAGGATTACATGGTCTTCTATAGGTTTAAGGATTACATGGTCTTCTATAGGTTTAAGGATTACATGGTCTTCTATAGGTTTAAGGATTACATGGTCTTCTATAGGTTTAAGGATTACATGGTCTTCTATAGGTTTAAGGATTACATAGTCTTCTATAGGTTTAAGGATTACATGGTCTTCTATGGGTTTAAGGATTACATTTGTTTCTCCCTGCCTGTGTGTGTGTGTGTGTTGCCGTAGGCGTGGCTGTCTCCTGTTCCCTGCGATCCTGATCACCTGAGGGCGCGACAATCGGCATACCTGAGTCTCATCGCTGTGTATATCTACCCCGGCTTTCCACCCACTCTTCACCCGAGCGTTGTTTCAACCCTCGTGGTACCTATTGTCTCGGCTTCTCGTAGTTCGTAGTTCTTGTCTGTTGATGTTGGATTCCAGCCTCACTCTTGTTTCCTTGTGCTCAGGATCTCAGTCTGCCGATTGCCGACCTGCCTGCTTGCCATACTGTTCCTGCCCTGTGTGTCCACCGTCTTCCTCCGCCGCGCCGACCATCCAGTCTGCCCTGCTCGCTCCCCGTTCCTGCTCCCCGCTGCTAAACCCCGAACATTATTCCCTGTCATCTCCTGCACCGTCCCTGAAATAAACCTCACTTCTCCACTCAACTCCAGCTTCTGTGTCCTGCATTTGTCCCCCTTTGCCCCCGGTCGTGACACAAACATGCATGGTGGTCAAGCTAAAAACAAGGCTGCTTTTCATAGCGTCTGAAAAACTATGGAGACATTTTGGAAATACAATAATTTCACTTGACAGTGGCCAAATGTTTTTCTTACATCAAGCGCCACACTTGTTAAGTATTATGTAATCGGTATTTAACTGTAAAATGAAAATCGATCAGAGACTGAGATAAAACTGAGACTGATGGATTACATTCCTGTCCCGTTGTCTTATAAAATCTGATTGTCACATAAGCTTTTAATGGGCGTCGGAGGAATACAGTCCAATGCCTCTGTCCTATTTTCTTTGGTTTACATTTCTCATTCATTGAACCCTTTGTTCAGCAAAGTAGATATAACAGTATGACAGTGATGTCCAAGATACTTTACCACAATTAATTAAACCGTTACGTTTATGGAAATGCTGAAATCGCTGTCATTACGGTGTGCTATGCCTGTGCATGTACCACGCTTTGGTGCTGTTGGAAGTTAACTTCATTGCCCTTTAACTTCAGAAGTATGACATCCCAGCTCATTTGACATATTTGTTTTGATTAGAAATATTAACATATATAATGCCCTCAAATAATAGCTTATACTATTTTGTTCTCTCTCACAGTTAACAATTTCATAGTCAATGAAAACACAGTATTAGTTTCTGCATATTATTATTTGCCTTTGTCATTTCTTATCAAGAATGAATCCACACAATAGTTTGAAGTAGTGTGAGCAACCTTGCTATTATGATATTTAGTGTAGTTAAAGTGTGATTCCGTTTCTTTTTGATGTAGTTAGTAAGAGTAAGAGAGTAATTTTAACCACACAACACTGACCGACTGACTGGGAGACAAGCACAAGTTAAAGCAGCTTCGTATAAAAAGATTACCACACCAAAGGGAGTGTATTCCAATATATGATGAAATCATTTTTAAAAATCTAATTTTCATGAGATGAGAAAATACATTGAGCATAAAGGAAAGCTTCTGTTTAGTCATACATAATCTTAAAGTGTATCAGTTCCAACAAAGGGCGCTTGTGCTTGGAAAGTTTATCCAAAGCCCGCTAAAACAGATCTGGCAGATCTTGGACATGGCTTCAAAGCCCTGATTTAAGATTAAAATATTCTATCTCATGCTCTTTTTTTTCACTCTGACTCACCAAATGCAGTGAGGAAACAATCTTTGAAACATGAAGGGATGTTTTTTAGGTAACAGTTAAGTACTATAAAGTCCAAGGGTAAACATGATTTTTAAGGGTTAATCTGGGTTCAACTTTTGATGCTGGGGGAGGGGGTTTAGAATTCAATTCAATGAAAATGGAGGAAGCTCAATGGTGATGATTTTCCACTAAAACCCATCAACACAAAAGGCTCCCAGCCTACGCATAAACAGACTATAGACAGCATAAACAGATGTTTGGTTTGAGTAAGCAAATCTGAGCAGTTCCTTACAAACAGACCACCTTGTTATACAGTAATATAGTTAATTACGTGCTCTTGTGGTAATTGTTATTCAGCTTCAGTATGCTAGCTCTTTCTAAAGCAATTACAGTGTGATTACAGGCGCAACCGGTGAACCCTTCCCCTTAAAACAAAAATAACTCTCCAGGATGAAAGTAAGGGGCATGGATGAATGTTCCTCTCACTGATTGACTCAAGCTTAATTATAGTTAGAACAATAAAACAGAAGTAAAAATGTGTAGATAAAATAAAAAATTGTTAAGAGTTTTAAGAAGCGATTTAAAGGACAATGCAGATTTTGCTTGCCTGAGATGCCCAGGCAGCGAGTTCCACAGCTGAGAGGCCCGGACTGAAAAAGCCCGGTCACCCTTGGTAATGACACGGGTAGTTGGAACGACCAGCAGACCCCCGCCTGAGGATCTCAGGCTGCATTGTGGCTCATAAGGGTCCAGTATATCTAAAATGTATCAAGGAGCCTGACCCTGTCAGGCCTTAAACATTATCAGCAAAATCTTAAAATCAATTCTAAAACTCACAGGCAACCAATGAAGGGAGGCGAGGATGGGTGAAATATGTTCCCATCACCTGGAATTAGTCAATAGCCTAGCAGCAGAATTTTGAATGAATTGGAGGCGGGATATTGTCTTCTGGCTCACCCCGAAATACATAGAATTGTAGTAGTCCAAACAAGATTAAATAAAAACATGGATTACTTTTTGGAGATCTGCAGTGGTTCAAATGTGCTTGATTTTGACCCTAAGTTGGAGGACGAATGATTGTACGACCTTAGTCACTTGACTATCAAAAGAAAGGTTGGAATCAAAAATAATGCCCACATTTCTGGCAGTGTCCTTAATATTAGAGGACAGACAGCCCAGGTTTGAATGGAAGGCACTGGTAACGCAAGAGGGGCCGAATAGAAGGATCTCAGATTTTGAATCAGAGTTGGAGGAAGTTCTGTGACATCCCGGATTTAATTTCTGAAAGACGGGACATGATATGGGTTAAATGAGCTGATTCACCAGATTTAAGTGGAACCATCTGCACAACAATGGAATTGGATATTGTGTCTGTGAAATATGACCCAGGGGCAGCATATAAATAAAAAACAGTAGCAGACCGAAAATTGTCCCCTGGAGGACACCACAATAGAGGGGTGCTGTGGAGGAGGAAGCCTCTCCAATAACTACAGAGAAACAGAGGAAGGAACGGAACCCCTCAAGAGCCGAGCCCTCGAGCCCAACCCATCCAGACGGTTGATTAAAATATTATGGTCAATTGTGTTAAAGGCAGAGCTCAAATCGAAGATAATTAAAATGTAAGTTACCAGAATCAGCAGCTAGCAATAAATCATTGGTAACCTTAATAAGAACTGTTTCAGTGCAGTGACAGGAACGGAAACCAGACTGGAATGTTTTGGAATGTTTTGAAAAAATACACTCATGACTGCCAGTTGTACTTAAAAATGCTCCACCTGCAGTACAACTTGTGTTTCTCAGGGAGAGAGAGACAATATGTCTGTCTTTTAGAACGTTTTGGTTTTCTTTTTTTTCTTTCACCACATACTGTAGCACCAATAATTCACTAATTCGATTTAATCAAAGAACAAGAATACAAATTATATTACAAGGCATCCACATCTTTTATAGAGACATGTTTACATCACAGCAAATTAAATATAATCACTGTAAAATGTGAAGTTAAAATCTATATCTTGCTGGGTTATATTCGGTCGCTAGAAATGTGTCATATATTGCATGTACCTGTAGAAGGAAAATACGCTGAAGTAGATGGAGATGTAACTAAAGTATGTAAGTAATACCCTACAAAATGTACAAATTCAAAAGCCTTACCTCTTCTGCATAGGCGTCACAAAGTTTGTGGCCCGAGAGTAGTTTATGTTTCAGGCTCTTGTTCTGAAAAAAAAGGAAATAAATAAGTGATGCCCTGTGTTCTTCACCGCATGTTCCCTTACTATTTTTCTTTCGTTTGTGAGTGTGTGTGTGAGTGTGTGTGTGTGTATGTGTTTGCATGCATGTTGTATATGTGACAGACAAACACCTAGGGAAAGGGAAGGAGGGAGAAAGGTCTGACAAAAATATGGGAACATTGGATTGAGGGAATATGGTGCCCAAAATGATGCTGAGGACTGACGAAACCTAAGGGTGACCCCATGCCATTGGATAATGAGAGGAAATGAATGCCCGTGTTCCGTAACTAAGCGTGTGACCCTTCTGTTTTATCTGTGGAGACAAATGTAGTTAGACACAACTTCATCACAGCAGCCAGTTGTGATTTGTCAGCACTCCTCATTGACTCAACGGCACATTTACAACTGTTAATGAGTTTATCCGTGACCTAATTACTTGTCATCAAGGGCCTATTCCTCAACCGCTCACCGAAAACTCATCCAGCAGAACTCAAGTGAGAGCAATGGGTATTCATTCATCAACTTGAATCAAAGGAAACTGGTATCATCCCTTACAGAAAAACGGATTTCACATGTAAGAATTAAGTAATCACAAGTGAACTGTCCACATGACCATGTGTGAGTTCACATGTAACGCGTGCTAGCCACGTGTGAATATATTTGTGACTGGTTAGCACACGTCACATGGGACTTTTAATACGACCTGCATGTGATGGGGGGGTTATGAGCTTTAATTCCTACACGGGTCACCCTCAAATTAAAGCTGACAGTCTGCACTTCAACCTCATAGTCATTGTTTCATTTCAAATCCAATGTGCTGCAGTACAGAGCCAAAACACCCAAACATGTGTCACTGTCCAAACTCTCCTTCTCCATTCAATCTCCCTCCCATGTATACACTCCAACACATACACACTCAACGGGGTTAATGAGCTGGAATGGCAGTTGTTTTGTGATTCAGTGAGGCAAAATTGGCCAAGTATCAATTCCAGACACTTGCACCTCCTCTCACCTCTAAAGAAGGACCACTCTCCGAGAACATGCAGAAATGGCAGCTGTCATAAAATGTGACATAGTTGTGCCTCAGGACATACCCAGCGTGAAAATGAGATCCACTGGAGCTTATAGGTCCCAGTGCATTATGCAAAATGTGATACGCTATAGCCACATATGTCATAATGTGTTATTCGCTGAGCCCTGTCACACTGAGGGCTTGAAAACAAGGGGTCGTTTTCATTGTGCTCTTGCTTTCGATTCAGAAAAACTATAAATCACACAAACGTGTTCTGCAAAATCTGTCTGTCATGTGCCCATTATCACTGGATGCCTACTGATCCATGGCCGATGTGCGGTCCCACTATGACCACACATCACACAAAGCAACATTGATTTGTTTTAGTTATTCATTGTATCGGATGAATTCCCTCTCATATAATGATTTTCCTTTTCCTAATAGAGGGATTGCAAGGTTGAAGAATTCTGAGCGAAGTTAGAAGACATGAAATACAAAATCAACTGAAAAATACGTTTTTTTGTCAAATACAGCATCACTAAACAACTAAAGGATTTCAACAGTCAGAAATAGTCTATCTGGGTCCACTCCGCAGAGTTATCTTCACACATTTGAAAGTGACAAATTGCTGTTAATTGTCCGTCTAATTCAACTTTAACACTACTTAACACACATCAGTGTTGCATCTTTTCAACCTTGGTGTGTCAGAAATCTCCCAGATAACATATACTTTTTTAAATTTCATTCTGTTAGACATGCCGCTATATGACCACTATGGGGTGTAAATGTAGTGATGCACAATGAAGTCTTCTAGATTCCATTTTCATCTCTCCAACCAATTACATTTCCACTGAAAAACCGTAGAGTGATAAACTCCATCCCATGCGACCCGACGTTCAATACTACACAGCTATCAAAACCCAACAACCGCAAGGTTGAAGGTTCAAGTCCAGTTCCTCCTTGGATTAATAAATCTGTCATAGTGTCCTTGAGCAAGACACCTAACCCCAATTGCTCCCGTTGAGCAGGTTGGCGCCTTGCATGGCAGCCTCCGCCAACGGTGTATGAATGGGTGAATGTGAGGCTAATTGTAAAGCATTTTGGGCATCTGAAAAAGACTGTAAAAAGCTCTATATAAATGCAGTCCATTCACCATAATTATTTTCAAACCACAATAGTTTCCCTTTATACTGAACCCAAACTTCAAGTTAATTATACACATTATATCCACTGCAAAATTTTCAGGTATGGAAGTACTGGAATGAATTGAGCATTTAAGTAATTTCAACACCAATTGTTGAGGGCAGTGTAGGATTTTCCTGCGATGCATTGCAGTGTTCAACATGTAGTTATTTTCCGTTAAAAAACAACAACCATAGCTGATCCTTAGTCAAATCTACAGCAATGTGTAGCACCGGAGGACTCAACAACACCGAAGAAACCATGTGAAACTACATTATCGCCCACTGCTTGGAGGACAGACCCATGCTATGGTGTTTCAGAAAAGATACCTCTTTAGTTTTACAAGTTTATATATTACACTCATCAAGGATTTCATCACACCAGCACATTTTTGGCAAGGGTGGATCTTGGTCTTCCATATATTAAATTCAATTAATTAAAACCCTACAAATAAATAAATAAAATTCTAACATAAAAAGCACCCTCTTGGGTCTGTAACCAGTGATTTGACAGCCTGTCACATATTAATGAGAACATCCTACGCATAACATCATCAGCTACACTCTCTGCCAGTACAGTCCCACAACAGGCTTGTCTGCATGCCAATAGCAAAGAATAAGAAACTAACACTGCATAAATTCACGCAGTAGGCCTGCAGTTACAGTATGTAGCTGCCTAACACATCTAATTTAAACTACTGGCATTAGTAAAGCAAATGTTCACAGTGGATACATTATTAAATATGACATATCCCCAGATACAGTATCTTACGAGATGGTTGGCAGCTTGAGATGAACTCATCTTGACAGTTTCTCATGGTCAAGGGCAGGATATACATAAGTGAAAGGATTGCTTTCTTGTCACTGTCTCATTGTTCTGACTTCAAATTAGTATTATAATATGGGAAGCTGGACAGCGATTGTGAGTTCATCCCATACCTGCCAAAGTATCTTTGAGCAAGATATTGAATTCCTGCCGCATTGACCCTGCGCCCCAACTACAGGACAAAAAGAGAGTTTACCCCTTAGTGAAGTGTATGAAATCAAATAAAACATTTTCATTGGACAGATATAAGACCAAAATATTTTTACTAAGATCAGACTAAGAATTAACAGTACAGTACTTTTAAATGTCTTTAAAAAAAATCCTTACAAAGTTTTGGGGTAATCAAGATAGTTTCAACTTGCACGCACATGAGCCATGAGCCCCCAAATCTAGCAAATGTTTCCTGCCTGTATGTTATAATATTGAACTTAATGGGAAGTTATGGTATTTATATTGCATAGAATGGACCAACTGAAGTCAAATATCATAACTTTGTTGACACTTACCGGTACTACTTGCTGTAGCATCCTTGTCGTGCATTTGTTAAATTGTTTCAGTTCAGTGTTTCAATATAGACATTGCCTCTCTGCATTCCTCATCCAATAGCTGTCATCTAGTTGGGAGAGATGCTCAACAAGTCTTCGGGCTATCTTAAGATAATAGATGAGAACATGATCTATATTGACCCACGCAGGGGAATTGGGAAGGGCTGGTGTTTGAGATACTCCATGCAGGGTAGCCAGAATTACTATCAGCATCACAATAGTGCTTCAGCTCATTGCCACACGAACCCATCAAGCCCTACACTAATCTTTTCCTGTGTCCCGGTCATTTAATTCATTGTCATTCCTTCTTTTGTTGCTGTTCTACTTGAGTCAAGAATGACTGAATAATCGAATGAATCAGATGGAACTGATGACAGTGAAGCCTCTGATGCTGAAATGAATTGTCCGAGAGATTCGGTTGAACGACGGCAACTGTAAACTATGGAACAGTCACACAGAATAAATCAAACCCTGTCATTTTTTATGGATCCAAAAACAGTACCAAGTTAAAGAGACATGTGATGAAAGTTCATATAACTATATTTTCTCTACAGTCCAAATGGCTTTACCTGGCGATGGTTGATCTGTGTACACTGGACATGCAGTTCATTGTAGTTGGCCTCCATCCATTTCATTTCCTGATTGCTGAATTTCTGTCACTAAGGCTGAAGATTCAATACCATAACTGACTGCATCAGTATTCAGAACCTTTTTGGGGTTTTACATGAAGGTCAACCAATTTATTGGTTCGAGTAATTAATTATGGCTGATTAGAACTGTTCTAAACAATTACTCTGTGGATGTGAGCATTGATTATGATGTATGGTGCTGAAAATAAACAATATTGTTCCCTGACACCACTAGAAGAGGTAATTCTATTCTATTACATTTCCATGGGTTCCGCTAAGAAAAAAACCCATTGAATTTGTGATACAATTCTGGGTAGTCGTCAACGAGTTGCCTAAAATCCTCATTGGCTGGAACTCTGTACGTATTATGTAAGTACTTATACATTAGTTTTGTATGCTTTGTGCTTGCATTGCATCGCTACAACCTTTTCAGTGCATAATGTATTACGGCAATCTTCAGTAAGTACTAACACTCTCACTGTGTACTTTCTAGGGCTGCAACAAGTTTCAGCCATAATAGCTGATTTTTTCTGTCATGCTTTGTTTTCCCATTTTTGAAGGTAGAATTGACCATGAGCTGAACTTAAGTAATTTAAGATAATAATTATTTATGAGTATTGTTTTGTTCACCATCCTTCTATCTGGGAAGATGGAGGGGCAAGTAGTTAAGGCAATGCTGAGTTAAAAACGGGCTATTCAACCGTGTGCCATGGAGGGCCGAGAGTATGCAGGTTTTCTTTCCAACCTAAGACTACACCAGGTGATTTCACTAATTAACACACCTTCAAGCAGATAGGAGGAACTAATCAGTGAAATCACATGGTACTGTCTTTGTACCTGCATACACTCGGCCCCCATGGGACATGGTTGAATACCCCGGCCCATTACAGCCTTAGTAGTACTTACAATGCTTTCCCAGAGATTATCTCACTAAAATAAGGTGCGTGAAGAAGGTCTGTGACTGAAACGTTGCCTCCACTCATTAAAGTATTTAACGTGCGAGTGTAGACAGTTCAAATGACTGTGTAGCCACAGTGCTTGTGAAGACAGCCTCTGGCTACACTGGCATCATAAAATAAATATCAAAATAAAATAGAAAGTGATTTTCTTCTGAACGTCTTGAAGAAATCTCCTGTATTAATAGCCTCCATCAGTTTGAAGCACTTGGACGTATATCTTTGAAATTAGACCGTTCAGTTTATAGTGTAAAAACGGAATAACACAGGAAACCGGTCGCTCGTCTGGAAGCCGAGTGCCAGAAATCAATATCCATGACAGGTTGTCAGGGGATAAAGCAATGCTGCTAAGTGACAGCATGACGCCGGCACTTTGAACAGACTATGCCTGTGTTTACCTCTCTCAAGCAAGTTTCTATGATATGAGTTCTCCACCAGTATGTATAAACTATATATATATATATACATTGGAGTCCTCAGTAAATCAGGCTGTAAGTTAAAATATAGTGGCCCACCCAACACTAATCATAGGCAATTCGATTTTTCTGGTTATTTGTTGACTGATTTATTGAGTGATATATTGATTGGCTTATATATTTATGCCTGTCTAAAACAACATTGTACATTTTAAACATGCGCAATGCTGTTAATATCTGATTATTTTTCATGTCCAATAATAAGCCTGTTTGGCATGGCAAATAGGTCTTCATAAGATTTCTATGAAATTCCTCTAAAAATGATTAAAAACAATGAGACAACTGAAGAACCGATTGTTTCTAATGGAGAAATTGTATATAACTATGAAAATGGCTCATTATTAAGGTACGTAGTATTGATTTGAGTTGTCCTTTGGACTTTACGACAACTAAAGATTACATTTTCCCTGCCATCTTTACTCAGTTATTTAAATATAGACCAAATTTACTAGGTGTTTTATAACCTTGATAAAA
The DNA here is from genome assembly GCA_900312575.1 of Acanthochaenus luetkenii. Lineage (NCBI taxonomy): Eukaryota > Metazoa > Chordata > Actinopteri > Beryciformes > Stephanoberycidae > Acanthochaenus > Acanthochaenus luetkenii. The sequence continues at coordinate 20,567 of OMOT01046978.1, forward strand.
CGTTTTACTATTGCACGGTTTCTAGTATGGAATTCCTTAAACCTCAGGAATAAGCCACAACTTTACATTAATATTACCTGAAAGATGCTCAAAATCTTCAACATTTTATTTTGCCTGAGACCAAATTTAGACAACTTCCTAATCAGTTTTATACATATCCGGGACGACAGTGGCTCAGGAGGTAGAGTTCCTGCCCAGCAACCACAAGGTTGAAGGTTAGAGTGTAGCTCCTCCTGGGAAAAAAAGTGTCCTTGAGCAAGACACTTAACCCCAAATTGTTCCCGTTGAGCAAGTTGGCGCCTTGCATGGCTGCCTCTGCCAACAGTAGATAAAAGCATCTGCCGTAATGTAATGTAATGCAATATCGGCTCTGAGTTCCTATTGTGTAAACAATGACTGCTTCCTATATAGTCTGTAGTGTGAACAGTTAATAATGGTGTCTGATATCAATATAATTTAGAGTTAGCTTCTACTTGAATTAAAGAACGGGGCACCATGATAACAGACAATATCAACAGGTCTCATCTGAAGGACATGAATTCTCGGCTTGTCTAAATTTAAACCCACACAATGAACACAGGAGATGACTTTATGCAATGGGATATATTTATTATTAAACTAAAGCACACTCAATAATCAGGTAAAATATGTACGTATAAAGCATAGAGGACGTAGATCTTATGATTGAATAGTGGTGATGAATGAATAGCAATACATAAATAGATAATAATATGATAATAACAATTACATCATTAACAGACATATCACAGAAGTTGAACGATGGAACATATGAATCTGCTAGAGATGGTAATAAAGGGCGACAACATAATTATATGAGACACTTAATCATGAACTTATGTTATGTTTCATGAAGTGCATGATTGATGCCCAGTGGACATTGATCTTACATACGCCACGAGGCGGAGGTCTGGAGGAAGATGAATCACTTTGAGGCCTGGCGTCTGGATACTGGCGGTTGTAGAGGTTCCGATGATGATTCAGTTGGACTCCGTCAGGTCACGGAGGTTGCAGCGCAGCCCTTGGTGAGAGGTGTGTGGGTCTCTCAAGGCGAACGGCGACCCTCTCTGGAGTTGTTGCAGGCAGGAAACACACACCCTGAGCTGGCACATGTGTGTATCTGTCAGGCAGATAGACGAGGCAGCAAGGCACTCCTCATCCGTTCAGGATGAAGCCGGTTCTCTGTTGGCTTGAGGAGCTGATGTTGATGAAGCGAGTCTCTGAGACAAAGTCTCAGATAAAGTTGTGGTTAGACTCCTTTAGCGAATGTGTCGCGACCATGTAGCATGACATGTGGGCAGAGTTCCATGTGGTTTTGTTGATAACGAGTGGGTATCTGTGTAGTGGGTGTTACCGTCTAGTGTTTCGGTGGGAAAGAGCTCATTACGTATGCATAAAACATGCCATTTGGCTCCCAGATCTGCACAATATAGTCGACCGTTATAATATTACCATTAGTAAACTTTGTGTAAGTATCTGAGCATTTTGAATTGCTACCCAAGCACATAAAAAGATGTTGAATAATGTGAATAACTATAGTATAACACATCACAGACACATACAAAACAAGCGATATACATTAGAGTCCAACACAATGTGATACCCAAAGTCCTGTGAGTCTGTATCAAAGCTTTCTTATGACTTTGACCACATTCCAATGTGGCTTTGTCTCAGACCTTCTGGCACCTCAAAGATCAGCAGAAACAAGGGAGCCTCCTGGTGTTTTATGGTTGTTTGACAGTGCTCTTCCTTAGGAGTGGAAACAGTGTAATTTACCTTTAGCGTTCTTTAGGGTTCCCCAGTTTTTCCCTCCCTTATTGGTCTGTTATCAGGAGACAGAGGAATTTCCATGGAACCTCTCTGTGTGAGGCCAGGCTCAAACCACAACAGTCTCTTGAGGAAGTTTTAATCCTGTTGTGATCAGGATTAATACTACTGTATTCCATATTATTTACTGTAGTCTTAATAAATAGTGTACCGTGATTGCTGCTTTAAGGGGGACACCACTGAATTTTAACTTCAAACTGTATTGCTATGCTTTAGGGCATTTCAGGCTGTAATCGTGAACGTTCACTACTTGCTACCATAGCCAGAAACAACAACACGTTTGTGCCATCTGTACATTATGAAGTCACATATGAAGCTCCATAGAAAATTAATAGCAAAAGATGGAAAAGTGGACTGTGAGTGTGCATCTGAAGTGTTTTATGTATATTAGGGTATTAGCAGATATATTGCTTTATATGAAGATATTTTGGATGTAACAATTCATTTTCAATGGAGCATCCCCAGGCTGTACATCAGTATGACAACAGATTAGAGACTTGGTTCCCTGATTTCTAATGTTGTGAGAAAATTGTTTATACTCACAAACTAATTGGACTATCCCAGGCTGTAAGAATAATATATGCGAATTCTGAAATTGAGCAATATTACCTGTAAATAAAAGAAGATTGCTGTATTGGCAATTTCACAGACAGCAACTGCAATTTGTCTTTTTGCATAACACAGCACTTTGGCAGTGTTGGTAGGAATTGCAGATTTAATACCAGCCTCCCTCCGGCTCACAGTTGGAATATACTCTCCTGCTGGTGCTGGCAATTGAACCAACCACTTTTTTTGGTTTTTAGTCTGCCTCTCTGCCTTTAGGTCTACCAAAGTCCCACAGTAATTATTTATACTCTTGTAAACGAAGAAAAAAAAAAGCTCTTAAGCTCCATATAACAAATTAAATTCCTTAGCACTGACTGAAACCTTGCCTAAACTGTACAAACTCATCCCTTTTAATGAGGCATCTCCTCCTGGGTTTTCATGCCACCGTGCCCCATAAGAATCCAATAAATATAAGGGGTATAACATTTAAATAATATTTGAAAGTAAGCCTTATGCCTAAAACTATCTAAGGCTTCCGCTCACTTCCTGGCAATACAGTTACTCCAACCAGGTAGCAGGAAAACTCCAACATTACTTCCATTATCCTTTGCCTTGATGACTATTTATAGACTTCCTGGTTAATAATCCCCCTTTATTCATCAATTTACAGATTTCATTACAGACAAACTATGGCAGAATTACTGTGCTTCATGATTTTAATGATAAAAATGTTGGTTTTACCCAACGTGTTTCTGGACAGACTCACTGTCAATAGCACACCTTATATTTAGTCCTCTCAAATGGTTTTAATCTCAAAGGCTTGACTATCTCTAGCAATTGCCTAGCTTAAGCTTACCATTTACTTAGAATTGTTATCTTTATCAGTTCCAATTAGAAAATAACACAAAGAACGGCTCATAACTTTGCTCTCCCGACTCTCTCCATTGCCTAAGCAGTCCTGTTGATAATAAATCAACAAAATACAAGAGAAAACATCAGATTTCAGAACTCCAGTGCTGCACCCTCTGCTATAGGTGACACAATCAACATCCCAACCCAGACCAGAAAGTCTCAAACATGTTCCTCACAATCCACTGCAGAAATTCTCATCTCTGCTTAATGCGGTAAATAGTTATCTTTCTTCTGTCATTGCTCTTGATTCATTCGAAAAATCTGTTATGATATCACCTGATTCTGAAAACACTGTTAAGTAAGAACAGACCAATTTCCAATCTTCCATACAGCAAAACATTATACCCCCAGCAGCTTACTACCAATTTCAGATAAAAATAACACAGCTAAAACAATTCAACCTTGTATTTTAAACATGAAAAGATGGAACGCTCTTGTCCTCTGTGCTCAGAAAAACCAAAACCAATATAGAACTGTCCATTTTGCCCTGAGCAGGAAAGAATTCACTTATCAGACCTCTCATTTAATGTGTTTGACCGTAGAGTTTAACCCAAAGGGATCTGACCAAAAAGTATTGAGGAAACATCCAAAGTAGAATATATTCACCGTAGAAATATAGAGTTAGGCACTTTCCCCTACTTTACAAACCAAGAGAAATGTATCCATGCTTTTGTTTGAATTGATTACTGCAATGCACTTCTGCAGCGCTGTAGGAAGAGGTTGCAGTGTCTCTCCGTTTGGAACAAGCTTCCTGTCAATTTCATGGAATAAGACACTGGCTCAGTATTTTAGCCCTGACTTAAGACTTAAGAATCTTGAATCTTCATTTAATGCGGCTTTCCAGCAATACCAGCCATTCCTTTCTCTTCCTTCCCATCCCTTTATAGTGGAACTGCCAATGTTGGCAATAACTTTCTTCCGAGGAAAGTAGCAGTCGGCGGCTCAGAAAGTTTCTAGAGATCGTCAGGTCACGTCATGCGCTTATTTACATATGAATATATTTGCTACACCGATTGAGAAGAAAGAGAGGGACAACTTATCAATGGGTCCTGTCTCTTCCCCCATTGGCTCATCCAGGATCCAGTTGATTGGACAGAAGCTTTGTGTTCACCATAGTGTTGACCAAGGATCCGCTGACAAGCTGTCCTGGTCTCCCCCTGCTCTTAGCGGAGAGAGGATCGACGCTGTGTGTGGGATGTGCCTGATCTCACGAAATTCTGTTAAATGAGACACCGTCGCAATGTTCCTACCATGCTGTGGGCGTGGGTGCTGTCCCGGCTCGTGCGAACACCCGCTCCGACCCTGGTCCCTACTGTCGTGCCGTCGCAGTGTTCCCACCATGCAGTCAACATGGGTGTTGTCGTCTCCCCTGTGGCCGTTGCTGCTGTTACTGCGCGGTTGATCTGGGTGCTGCCCCGGCTTATGCGGTCGTCTCTGCCTGCTGAGGTGTCTGTGTCTGTCTGTCTGCTCTTCCTCTTCTTTCAGGCACTGCTGCTGCTGCTATGTGATCGCGGTGGATGTGGGTGCTGCCCCGGCCTTTTCGGTCCTAGTCCTTGCTGGACTGTCTGTGTCTTGTCTGTCTGTGCTTTCTCGTCTATCAGGCACCGTTGCAGTGTCCCTGCCGTG
>OMOT01046983.1:0-2500 GCA_900312575.1 Acanthochaenus luetkenii
GTTTGCATGTTCTCCCCGTGTTCGCGTGGGTTTCCTCCGGGTGCTCCGGTTTCCTCCCACAGTCAAAGACATGCAAATATATGTGTTTGTGTGTAGTGTGGTGCATGGTGTGATGTACTATGTATATGATGCATGCAATGTATACTTGTATGGGGGCGGCAGTAGCTCAGGAGGTAGAGTTCCCACCCCGCAACTGCAAGGTCGGCGGTTCGAGTACAGCTCCTCCTGGGAAAAATCTGTCGTAGTGTCCTTGAGCAAAACACCTAACCCCGAATTGCTCCCGTTGAGCAGGTTGGTACCTTGCATGGCTGCCTCCGCCAACGGTATGACATGTAAGTCGCTTTGGATAAAGGCGTCTGCTAAATGCTGTAATGTGTAAGTCGCTTTGGATAAAAGCGTCTGCTAAATGCTGTAATGTAATTTATGTTTTGCAAATTGTTTGTTGGTCACTATACTGTCTACGGATATGTGTGCGTGTATGTGTATATTTATATTTTTTATCTGCACTGTGTGAAGCACTTTGTGGCCCTTGTCCTTGAAAAGTGCTATATAAATAAAGTTTACTTACTTTTTACTTAATCATGACATTGTACTACACAAATTATCTTACTATAGTTTTCATGGATAGGTGGCTCCACATGTACATTCTAGGCAGACAGCAATTTGTTGTTGGACATCTGATTGGGCAATAATAACATGGTGTGTCCTGCAGGGCTCCATTCTTGGCCCCTTGTTTTTCCTGGTCCACTTCAGTAACCTAGCTACTGCATGCTCATCAGTGCTGCCTATTGTTTTGCTGATGATACCAACTTGCTGTATAAACATTTATTTTGACTTATAAATAAGGCAAAGGCTGGTTTAGAGAAAAAAAGCTATCCCTGAAAAAACTATCCCATAACTATCCCCAAAAACATTATTTTCACAGTAAAATTAAGAAATAACTATAGCTGCTAGCAGCAATATGGTGACTGGGCCATTTAGTTATGAGGGGGAAAAAGGGGGGAGAAATTAGGAGAAAATGAAATCTGTTAGGCTTAAATAATGCCCTTTAGCCTTTTGAAGAACTTCACAGAAACCAGCCAGCATATAGTACATAGCTGTATTAGTGTCACATTATGGTTGTACCACCAATGACTAGATCTCATGACCTTTCTCATCATAGGCAGGTCATAGATTTGTTGAGCCAGCTAGGAAGTGATTCCACTTGTGTTTCTTTACAGTATGACTTCATGAGTGCAGGGTTTAAAAAGCTGGGGCATTTTGGGGTTCCTGGTGGTCCCTTACTATTGTTACTGTGGAATCTGCTTGAATAAAGGAGGCAGTGACAAAATGTAAAACTAGATTGAATTTATTTTGTCAAAATGGCAGCCTGCAACATAGGGCCGGATCTACTAAGATCCCAAATACAGGGTACTGTACTAATTTGCATGTGCATTGTAAAGGTTTTTGCATTTGGTTGATGGGCGTAATGATGGTGCAAATGTGGTGGACACAGCAGTATTCAAATGAGGGTTTTGCATGTTTAATGGTTTGCACCATGGAGAGTTTGGACGGGCAACAGAACCGCAAGGGCAAAATTACATTTTTGCCTATAAAATTAGAATTAGAAGGTTAAAAGAGGCTACAATAAATGCTAGAGCTGTAATAGATCGTTTTGTGACTGCAGTAATGTGTTTTTGAGAATAATTTTGTGGGGCTTAACACAATTAGAAATGATAGTATTTTGTTGGGTAATAATATGTTTAGAATTTTGAAAGTGATTTCATTCATCTTTTTTCAATAAATGTTGATTTCTTACGCATGCAGGGCCTTTGCACGTTCCCTTATTAAATAAAGATGCAATCTTTAATTAATGAAATTGCGTTAAGGTTTGATAGATCACAGTGCGTGTGCTACATGAATCTATTTACATTTTCTCCTCCTAGTATTGTGCAAAATAGCGTGCAAATGCTCCATCTTGCATATTCATTGAGTCAAAAGTACTAATTGGATATGTGTTATTTTGCACATTTGAAAGACACAGTCCACAGTGCGCGCTGTTAGTAGTTTGTACATTTATTTGTACATGCTATGAGTTTGCACACGTTTTTACACACTCAACCTTTAGTAGATCCGGCCCATAATTTTATGTTCACTCATTTGCATATATCATCTGTTTAGTTTCATCAAAAATTATTATTTTTTATCACAGATACCCTGGGTGATGATCTTAATGATAATCTAGTTGGATGTAAGATTTGTATATCATTGGAGACATAGACATTTTTATTACTACAGTTCACAAAATTATTCCCACCTTCTGTGCAATAATTCTTATTTTTCATTTAGATTTTGACTTTGAATGATAAATAGAGAAACCCTTGACGATCAGATATTGGTGTAGATGAATACAAATATTCCACATTTGTCTAATGTAGTGAAAGGTTTGAGAGTTTACAAAAATTGTTTTGCAGATACAATTCAGCTCATCCTAATGGTGATGAGAATTTGGTAATTTATT
>OMOT01046983.1:5000-12524 GCA_900312575.1 Acanthochaenus luetkenii
GATGACCAAATCGTATGTTTAGACATGTAATCAGCTGTTCAAAGTCATTGTTGTCCACGAGCTGAGGACCTATAATAGAGCTGCCAGAGAGTGTGTTACATCACCTGAAAGCCCTCAATTCTTTGCACCATTGCTATTTGGACACCTTCCTAGATCAAGGATCACTCATGGAAAGAGTTTGTATAGGATTGTTATATCTCATATAATAATAGCAATATACAAATTTGCTCTGGGTAGACCAATCCAATCCATAGGTAGCAATGAAAGGCTTGAGGATTAGTTTGAGGATTAATTTACGTGTATTATCATAATATCATAATCACCTGCCTTATGTGAGCTATTGAAAATGCTTCTACAAGAAACTGTGCTTTTAGTAATCATAGTTGATGACCATTTTGTCTTTCAAATCTCATTGGATTGTTGATAAAATGTGCAAAACTGGAATGTAATATGAAAATAACTTTCACATTCATTTTTAATTGAATTATGCCTGAAAACGTTTTAAATTGCTTGCTTGGTGTGTTTCTAGGTTCCTCTACTGGGATAAACAATCTCTCAATATATGGGTAACAAATCCACTGCTTATCCTGCTGCCAACCTCATATGTCTAGTACAGTGTGTATTCCACTTCATGGGAGAGGCTTCATTCCCCTCTTCTTCACATTGCAACCACTGACACATGTAGTCAAGGCAATATCACCTACTGTAGACAGTCAATTTGATAGGCAGGCTCTTCATGCTGCCTATAGGATTCTCCACTGTGCAGCTGTAGATGTCATCATCTGCCATCAACACCCGTGTGATGGTCAAGAGTTTCTGGTCAGGTGACAACAGGAACCGAGTCTCATTGGTCAGTAGTTTCCCACCTTTTGACCACCTGTATGTAGTCCTGGTTCCATTGTCATGGGAGCAGTTGAGGATGAAGTTCTCGCTGAGCTCCAGTACTGATGAAGCCTCCATGTGGATACAGGGCCTGGATATGGGCACTGTGGGAGGTCAGTAAGTTATGACAATATACAGATATATAATCTTTAATTAAGAATTTCATGGCTTTCATAACATCAACCAACTAAAACCACACAAACACAGATTTTCAACGTATCATAAAATAACCAAAAACACAAAATCACAAAAAGTATCAAGCCAACAGTAAACATGCCATCCCCCACACATTGTTTAGGCTAATCATAAAAATTATGTTATCCAATGCTTGTGTATAGTATAGAGCATGGTATTTGTCTGCGGATTCATTTGTGTGTTGTCACACATCTTATCTCGGATACCACTGATCGAAATTTGACTTGTAGGAATGATGCATCTTGGCCGCTACATTTCCCCCCATTAGGCCTATCAGAGTAATTTGTAAGGATAACTGGACTTGTGTAGCAAGTTCCGTGTCAATTGGATTTATGGTATAAGAAATATGCCACATTCCATTCAAAGTCGGAACTGAGAAAATCCGACTTCCTACTAGGACAACTGAAATAGAACTGGGAATTCTGAGTCGGGAACTGGGGCAAGATTTCTGAACCCCAACTTTACCAAGACACAGCTGACGTGGAAGGGTTATGCTTATTATTCTGGTACAGACCGTTCCTGACAGTGTCAAAATAACCAACACTCATACACTAGACGTAAACATTAACTTAAGATGACTTGCTTGGATGGCTAGCAGCATCACTGTTAAACTGGCCAATTGCGTTAAAGTCCATCCCTTGTACGGGGCGTGCCCAGCCCGAGAAGAACCTGTCTGAACACGGAAGTCTCAGGCACTCTCGTGGGGACTACTGGCCCAGGGGAGTCCAGCTCGGAGCATTACTTGTGAAACCTGCAACCTGCAACCTTGATTAAAGAAACCCAAAAGAGAGAAGTTGTCTTATATCGTTTAGTATTATTAAGTGACCGACAGTAGAATAAAAGAGCCGGGGGAGGGCTTAGGGGACACAGAACCTAGAGCCTAACAAATGTTCATTCCTTAAATCACAGTCCCTATTAGTGTCCTAGTGTCCCTTTATTCTTGCTCTTGTACTATGCTACGTTTATTGTACTGACCGTTTTGTTTGCCTTTTTATGTTGTAAATTGTGAAAGTTGCAGAATAAAAAAAGAACAGGCTTGTAAACGAATATGTCTGGAGTCTGCCCATGGAAGTGTCTTCTTCTTTAGGTTACTGGCGGATGACATCAACAGCGACGACAATGGGTGGACAACAATTTTCAGGGCTACTCGAGACAGAGACAATGCATCACTATTAGACAGCTGTCCCTCAACCATCTCTTTACTGAGACCCTATTTTGAGGTCTAGAAAGGAGATACTCCATGATCCAAGCAATGGTAGTATTACACAAACTAAAGATAATTCATTTGTGTGCTAAAATATGTGGTTGTATCGTATTAAAATCCCTATTATATTTCCTTTCATAATGTAGGCTATCATGGATGTATTTCCTTTGCTTTGTATTATTATAACAACAACAACCAACATAATAATACTAATAACACAACATAATTATCATATTAACATATATATATATATATAAAAGAGAGAAATCTGTTCTTTTAGCAAATCACAACGATTTCCCCTTTTTATGTACACAAGAAGATTTTTAAAAGTATCGTTATCGGTCCAGCAGGTACTGTAGGACAGAGTTTGCGGGGAACCAGGACCATGTGGTGTTCTGCAGAGGTTCCAGAACAGCCCAGACCTGCTCCTACAGGCCACGAAGGTGCTGCTCCTCTTAAGACCTCCAGACTGTTGCAAAGACTGAAAAGGGACGGAAAAGAACGGAATCATTGCGAATACTTGACCGGGACAAAGGATGAATATGTTAATGCTCTCATAACCTCATTTTTATTCGTGCGCTTTCTTCAGTAATTCACACCTATACACTCTTATTTACTCATTTATTGTTAGTGTGCTTATAATAATTGTAATGAATCTAATAACCTGTGTGCCAAGTGTCACTTGTGTTGGTTGGTAGCTCTATGGTTTGGTCAGTGGGTGGCAGCAAAGACTTATAGTAAGTCTTACTAACCTGAACTAGTGTCAGGCTAAACATAGGCCATATAACATATTAAGTAGAGTCAACAAGCTAAGCCATTACTTTAAAGTTTCATTATATCAAGTTTATTTTCCCACACTTTCTAATAAAACTGTTATTTGACCTACCTCTGGTACTTGGATGAGGTGGATTATTGTAAATAATGGCCATACCACTAGAACTACTACAATTACTGCCAATACTACTGCTACTGTGGTTCTAATGATAATAATAATAACAATAATAGTTACGGTAATTTGGCCTGTGCTTTACATGATTGTAAGATGACATCACCAAGTATTTCCAAATAGAAACACTCGGCCTTAGACATAGAGATAGTGCCTTGCTTAAACAGAGGGAAATTGTACTTCATGTATCACGTTCAAATCTATCAGGCTACAATTGATGGCAGTTTGTAAGCCATGTAAGATACAGTCTCGCCATCTTTTGTAGACCCGATGATGTGACCTATTTTTCATTTTTCAAGGACATCTGGGAACGGCAGAGATTTTTATCAAATTTTAGCCGTTCGTTTCTTTAAACAACCGAGTTTGTTTGGTTTCCCCGGAGTATTAAACTGTGAAACGGGCTTTATAATCACAACCTAAAAATACAAGGCCATATTTGTTGTTATTGTCTCTGGTTTCTCCGGTCCCCCGGTATGCTCTGTGAAACCCTAGATCTGATGCAGAGCTCCGGCCAAGAAAGATGCAGCACCCTACAATAGGCTATTTTCATAGGAGAGAGAGAGGGAGAGAGAGCGAGAGAGACCATAACTGTTGCAGTTTATTTATTTTTTACAATTGGTTACATGCATGTCTCAATGCTAGACCCACTTTTTCAAAAATCTTCACACTGTTAGCGCAACAGAAGTCCAATCTGTTCTTTAACACGAAAGACATTAAGCTTTCAAACTTCTAACACACCTAACCATTCAAAACCCATCATACATTCAAACTGGACAGCAATTTTGCACAAAACACCCCATTGAAATACTCGATTTGTGTGTTTTGTTTAGTTTTTTGTGTGCAAACTATTACAGTATTGACTTTTGTTTTCCTTGCAGCAATTTTCATTTACTGTAGTTTAGTTTTGAATTACTTTATGGCAAAAAAAGAAAGAAAAATACAGTAAAGCACATTGAAGCTTTTCCTGTTGCATTATGACTTCCTGTAGTATACTGTAGTACATTCTATAAGGTGTTACCGTAAAATAAGACAATGCACACATTTCTTATACTATCAACAATAACACATATACACACAACAAAAAACTAGACACCACAAAATGATTTACTACTTCAAAGAATGACACATCTACTGTAATGCTGCCTGTTGTTGATGTTTTTTCAGGTAATTGTGTTATGAGTGACAAAGTGTCGCTGTTGGAGAAAACTAATGCTGCAGTGTTTTGGTAGTTTTGGTGCATTTTGGGTGTGAAATTAACTGTTGTGCCACGCTGCGTGTCGGTACAGACAACAGTGAGAGGAGTTTTTAAAAAGTGGGTCTTCCATTGAGACATGCTTATAACCAATTGTAAAAAAAAAAGAAGGTAAATCTCTATGGCAGCCGGGAACTCGCAGACCCTCAGACCCCTTTCACCCATCTCCCAGCTATCTGTTGCTCTAATCACTTAGAAAATTGATCTCTCTCTCTCTTTCTCTCCATCCATTAAGATGTCTCTCTTCCAGAAAGGTTTAAAATCTTCAAAGTTGTTAGAGCAACAGAGTCGGGAGCAGTGATGCTAAGGTAAATGAGAAGGGGAGTAAGTTACGACCTCCAGTTGGTGATCATCATGATCATGTTTTTCTCAGAAGCATCAGTTTCATACTACTTGGTATGATGTATACGATGAAATTATGTCGCAAAGATTTATGTGGGATTTAAGGTGGGTTGCGTAAATAAAAAGGTGTGTTTAAACTGATTTGAGGTGGATTTGCCCTCCGTCACATCCCGTCCCCGACTGGCACAGAGATTGAACTGGTAATGGTCTCTGGGTCTCTGGGTCTGTGGATCTCTCTCTCTCTCTCTCTTTCTCTCTTTCTCGTGAAGTAATAAAGTTAGCCGTGTTGGAGGCCCTCCATGTCTCTGCATAGACCGCAATCAAGGCCTGTGCAGTTTTATTGCAGTTTTATTTTCATATTGTCCAAGAGAACTCCAGACTCCCTCCTGTGCCCGGTGCTGTAAATCTTTTTGACTGCATTTCTTCCACTCTGCATTTCAAACGCGGATTTGTATTTATGGGCGAAGGCGTTAAAACATGCAGCGTGCTCTCTGTGTGTCTACAGCTGTCATCTGTCCCGGACTTTATTGTGAAGACGAAAAAAAGTTTCACCGCAAATCTCCCCTCTGTTAAAAACAGATGCTGATAGGATGAGAAAACACAATAAATCGACATTTTGGGTTGTTTACCTCTCCTGACTCTTCCGACTAACAATTTTATTGGTTATTAAACCAACAATGTTCAGCTCCGTTCAACAATGCGATCAGGTGGTGATCATCACCTCCACAGCAGGAGGTACTGTGAACCTGTGGGCTTGTAGTCTGCAATAGCAGTCCACTCAATAAGCCGGCATTTATGTATGAATGAATGAATGTATGTATGTATTTATTTGTTTAAAAATTGCTACCTTTGCTACATTGCTATACCTTGCAAATCTGTGTTGAATAGAAAATAATTTCAAAAAAAGAAAAAGATGATGAATAGTTAAAGGATCACAACTAAGGGCAAGAGTAGCAAAAATATACATAGCAGTCAAACATTAGCAGCAATTCCAGAGCCTTAAAGGATGGGGAATATAGACAGTAAGAATAAGAGTATTAATATTATAAACATAAAGTGAAGGAGTACCGATGGATATGTACATTAAACTGTGGTGATGTACAGTTAATAGGGAGTTGATTTTGTAGTAATGTGATTTCTCATCACAATGTGCCCAGATGACCAAAATGTCTGCAAATGAGAGCTTGGACAAGAAGTGTCTCCAAGGGATTATTGTCTAATTAAAGAATAGCGCTTCAAATCCTGTGATATAAATGAATGGGATTGGAAATTGACCCATTACCATCTCTCCCTTCACGCCCAGAGTCCTGCTCATAGGTCCAGCAGGAGGACGAGTTCACTGCTGAGTGTGTCCGCCTGTCAGAGGTATTTTCTCAGCCCCACAACACCCATCTCTGTAAACAGCTCGTGGTCAAATAAACAGCCCCGTCCACAACCCGTAGTCCCACAGAACGTGGATGGATGGGCTTTCCTGAACGGTCATGTGGCTGGAACATGGCTGCCGCAGAATGTCTTGCGATTGGTTTGGGTGCGTGAGATTAGGAAAACCCTGTTCGTAACCGTGGCGGAGCTCACATCCACGTCCACAACAGCATTGGTATAATAAAGATAAAAATAAATGAATTAAATTACATTAAAATTCTGTGACAGTCAGGACGTATAGCCCATCTTTTTTTCATTTTCATGGTCTCTTTTATGGCGCAGTCATGACAGGTTTCTATGTTAGGCCTAAACACACACACACACACACACACACACACACACACACACACACACACACACACTCAAGGCACCTCTGAACCTGTTGTAAAGACCTCATAAAGACCCAACATCTGTTTCTTGCAATACATGCCTGAAAATTCTGCAACACACCCACCCAGTTAAAGGCACACACACACACACACACACACACACACACACACACACACACACACACACTTCTTTTAACGATTGTGTCCAGGCATACGTACAGGTGCCTGGGCAAATTAATACATCTGATGGTGTGTGTGTGTGTGTGTGTGTGTGTGTGTGTGTGTGTGTGTGTGTGAGCATTTCAAGAAGATCTACTTGACATGACAATAATACTGTAATTCCTCCGCCTGTTATCTGCAAGGACTGTGGCCGGCCCGGAGAGCTGCCTGTCTGTCTGTCAGGCAGGTCAGCAGGTGTGTGTTTATATGTTGTGCTTCATTGGCGTTGATGGGTTCAGCGTTGACTCTAACCCTAACCCAGTCCATGCTGCGACTGAGTGAAAAGCGGTAGCGGTGTTGTTGCTTAACTTAATTATTCCCCATAACTTCTTCTTCAACTCCTCATCTCTCCTTCCTTCCCTGTTTCTTGACCAGTTCTACCTCTTTCTCTCCGTTCTGTCTTTTCCTGCAGATCTGCGTGTTTTAAGGCCTGGTTGGGTTTCAGGGCTCTATTAAAAGTTCAAAGGCAGCGTTTACTACTGTAACTGGAGCTAGTCTGTACTGAGGCTTTTCACTAATGAGTGCACCGCGCACACACACCACACACACACACACACACGCACACACACGCACACACAGAAAGTCATGTTGACACACATATACAGTCACACAAATGCACACACAGCAACACGTGTTCCCCTCATGGGTCTGTCACAGTCGCTGCAGCGACATTCCCCACAAAGTCTGTCGTTACCACGGTAATCATGTCTTCTTTCAGCACCCTGTCCCTGTT
>OMOT01047135.1:2102-17476 GCA_900312575.1 Acanthochaenus luetkenii
GGCTTACTTACAGAAAATTCCACCCTAAAACAATAGCACTGTTAAAAAACAGGTTTGTCGTTTGGTGTATTCTGATGCATTGAACGTCACAGATTCCTTTAAAGTCATTACCATATTCTTACAAGTGCTTGCTGTGCTAAAGATCATGAATAGAAATCAAGACATTACCATCATTGTAAGAAAAACAATAACAGCTGATCTACTGGACACAGTATAACCAGATACATTTTTTTTTTTAAATTAAAAACGTACAAAGGAAGCAGAAACCAGGAGTCTCCGTGTGGCAGTTCCCTTCCTCGAACATTTAAAGTGACTTTGTTGAATTTGAACGGAGTTGGCTCTCATTGCAATTATTTTAATTAATTTACCCTTTGCAAAGCCATACATCCCACACTAACAATGTTTTACATTTGAATAACATTTCAGATGTTGTTTCATGATTTCCCCCAAGTTTGTGGCTAACTATAATATTGATTTTTTGGGATTTGTTTTGACACAATTTAAAAGCACAAGGAAGCCGGTTATATGCAAGTTGTTGAATTTAAGTGGAATTCTACAGAAAAAAAACGTTTAAGATGCCATTAAAAGCACCATCTTCTCTTCTCCCCCCCAAAAATAAATACATTTAAAAAGAATTCTAAACTAACAACTGACTACTAATGCTACTACTCCTATTGAAGTGTTTTATGCTACTTGTTCCTATTGAAGTGTTTAGCTGATGAAAGACTGCGTTGTATAGTTGGTTTGACTAATGTTGACGAATAATGTACTATTGTAAGTCGCTTTGGACAAAAGCGTCTGCTAAATGATGTAATGTAATATGTTTTTTACATTTAAATCTACGACACAATTCTAAATGAACTTTTTGCTAAAGTTTACCAAGTGCGGCAATAATTCTAGAGGGCAAAACATATGAAGAGCTTGTTTAAGTTGCATTTGTCTGATCCAATGAGATGCATGTGATGAAAACGGCAGGCCAACAACATTACCACTGTTTCATAAATATACTTTTTGAGAAATCGCCACCACAAAAGATGCGAGGCCATGTGCACATAACTAGTAAAGATGCATGTCAATCTGGCCTTGGTTTACTACTTGACTGATTGGCCTTTACATATGCCATTTTACAAGGAGCACCCAATCTCACCATTAAAGACATGTCAGCTGTGTGGATTCATTCCCGTGAATCTGAGCATGTCTTTCAAGATCCCCTTTCTGCGAGAATCGTTTGCCACAGACGCTGCAGCAATGTGCTCGTTCCCCTTCATGAACACCCATGTGTTTGGTCAGTGAGCCGCTTGCAGTGAAGCATTTGCCACAAACGTTGCACAGATACGGTTTCTCTCCTGTGTGGGACCTCATGTGAATCTTCAACGCTCCGCTCTTATAGAACTTTTTGTCACAGATAGTGCAACTGTGCGTTGACTCTCCTGTGTGGATCATCATGTGGGTTTTCAGAGTTCCCCTCTGCCTAAATCCTTTGCCACAGACGCTGCAGAGGAACGGTTTCTCCCCAGTGTGAATCCTCATGTGAGCCATCATGTATTCTTTAAAGCTAAAACACTGGCCACAGACACTGCAAACATATGGCTTCTCCCCGGTGTGGACTCTCATATGTCCCATGAGATTTCCATTTTGAGCGAACGCTTTGCCACAGACAGTGCAAACGTATGGTTTCTCTCCGGTGTGAGTTCTCACGTGCATCTCCAGTTGTCTATGGCCATCAAATTGTTTTCCACAAACTTTGCAATCATTCGTTCTAATGTAAGTTTGCAAGTGAAGCCTCAAGCTCTCTTCAGATTCAAAATGTTTCCCACATACACCACAAAGATCGGTATCCTTCTCATCTTCTTGTACATGCCTCAAAAAAGAGGCCCTATAGCTGAACGACTTGCGGCACACTTTACAGCAATATTTCAAAAGGGATAAATCACTGCATTTCTTGTTCTTAGGTTTCAGTTTGTTTGATACTCCGACCTTCCTTTTCGACTTTAGCTTTCTTAGTCGAGGTCCTTCTTTGGTCTGATCTTCATCGCTGTCACCATCGTCACTCTCAATTCCCTTCCAGTCCTCATCACTGTCAATCGCTTCACTCTCGGCTTCAGAACAGTCTGCCTCCGATTGTTTCTCATCGACCATGGTTTGATCCTTACAGCTGTTTTCCTCATTGTGGGTTTGTAAATGCAGCCTTAAGGTCTCATCAGAGTCCAGATGTTTTCCACAAACCCCACAGAGATCTGTGTTCTGCTCATGCTTCAGCACATGCTTCAGAAAAGAACGTTTATACTGGAAACACTTTCCACATACTCTACAACAAGTCTTTCCTGGCCTTTGGCTTCGGTCTGTTGTGCCAATTTCCCTTTTATGCTTTTGCATATTCTTCACAAGACCTTTGTGGAAAGACCTTCCACACATTTCACAACAATCTGTACCCTGACTTTGTCTCAGTCTCCCAAATGTCTTTCTTTTCTTTGATTTCATTGACTGCCGTTTCTCATTCAGCTCTTCATCACTATCCTGGTCTTCACTCCCAGCTTCAGAACATTTTGACGACAGGACCTCCTGGTCACTACATGGCTGTGACGCCCCACAATGCTCTCCTCTTTTTCCCATATTTTTAGTTGAGGTGCCCTTTTCTGCTCTTTGGCTTTGGTGAAGATGTGAAGGCTGAGCTTGGATAAACTCAGATATGTCCATCTCCTTAGGTGCGTCTTTAATCTGTGGCAGATCTGAGTTTTTCTGAGCCTGATTGTGGTTCCTCTGCTCACACTGCTGCTGCTCAGGGGGAACCTCCTTTTCACAGGCAGACCCAGAGAGAGGCAGTCTGTCTAAAGGGAAGAGCAAAGGTAAAATTCAGCTTGAAAATTAACAGTGTATACTTGGAACAAAAAATTAAAAACATCATGCAATTAGCTCAGTCAAGTCAACAAGCAGCACTGTTGAAGCATTTTCATACCAAGATTGTTTATAGCTATTCGAGAAGATAGCAGCCTGTCCAACATTTCATTATACATTATTATTATTCCTATGAAGGTGCCGACATCTTGTTTGAAAGGTAGGTTAAGTGTAGCACAAATGTACCAAACTGGACATGCTATAGTGTCATGGCTGCCAAACTGTGTTGTTCAGACATGTTTAAAAGTTTAGTAGAAGTGCTAGCCATAATACCAATAACAATAAAAAAATAAAAAAGCAACAACAAACTTGGAATAATCAACAATGGAGAGGTGAATCTACCTACAAATGTAGAATTCCACATGGTAATTAATAAATATCAAAATAATTGCACAGCAGGGCCCTCAGTGAGTACAATCTCTACTTTGACTGATTTCACTTCTTTGCCGATGCATCCAATCATTTATTATGTAATGACAAATGAGACGACAACGGTGCAAGCAGGAAACAAACTAAATCAATGTCAAAATAATGGTAAACATTATTTCTTGCAAAAATCACAAACCATCTGTTATTCAATTTACATACCTGCTCTGTGTAAATTAATCTCCTTGACGTCCAGCAATTTGCGTTGGCGGTCGATCTCCTGGTGGGAACGAGACACCTCTGCCTCATATTCACCCACCATCATTTCTAGGATCCTACATATCTCCTCAGAAACCACCGTTAGTCGCTTGTGAACAATTGACCTCTGCTGTTCAGGTGACATTTCTGGAGAAACACAAGTACGATACAAAATCATTACACTATGTCTCATACAGTGTCAGACATTTACCAATACATAGGGTGTAACCGTCCCTTGTGTTATTTGAGTGAGCACCTATGAGGATACCTGGATGTAATGTTAGAGGAAACAGGGGTGGGTGAAAGCAGGTACGCATGTCATGAGGGTTATCAAAAGGCAGACGTGGGCGATATGATGATCTTAATTTGTCACCGGTTATACATTTGTCATGATAAGTCTTCATAGGGAGATAGCTGTCGCGATCATTTAGGGGTCTGACAGCTTGGAAGCCGTGGCAACTGATGGTAAAAGTGATGTATTTTATTATTATTGGTTGGCAATGAATGTAAATAATTAGTTTGGCTGTAAATTTCTATTTCCACTCTTAGCTTTAAGTTTTAGGATTCACAGATTTAAAAAACATGTTTTTATTAATTACCGCATCAATTACACTGCATGCTTTCTCTGCTCTTCATTCCTCTGTTGCAGTATACGTTTCTAAGATAAAATAAGCAACAAAAAACTATTATTTCCATAATATTTCCAGCCAAAAGCACTTGAATGCATGAAGTCTGCGTCTGCTAAATGATGTAATGTAATGTAATGTAAGTCATTTATGACTTCTGACCTAGAAAGTGAGAGTTTACAAGGAGCACTTGAAAGCATCATTGCATATGAGAAGAAAAGCAAATGCCGTCAAGAGGTAATGGGTGCTGTAATGTTTTACCTAGCAAAGGATGGTTCCTGAAAAATGAAGGTTTCAATAGATTGTTATGATTACATGGCGGCATTTAACACATTGTATACATACCATACCATTGGCGGAGGCAGCTACGCAAGGTGCCAACCTGCTCAACAGGAGCAATTTGGGGTTAGGTCTTGCTCAAGGACACTACGACAGATTTTTGTCCCCCGGGAGGAGCTGGACTCGAACCCTCAACCTTGCAGTTGCTGGGCGGGAACTCTACCTCCTGAGCTACTGCTTCCCACCATGATGTGTTAGCGCTTCCACCATCCAATACAGGTATTTAAAAAGCATACAATTGACCGCCAAAGGGGTGTTCAGTCCAAGGGAAAATATCTAAAAAGAGGACAAAAGTTTCAGGAGGACAGCAACATGTTGCCTTCAATAATTTACTGGCGAACACATTTAGGTGCAAGCTCCTTCATCAGGGCACAATCAATAGACTGCTCACAGTGGTTGTCCCTCATCACAAGATGCCCAGTCACATATCGTTTTCTGAAACCGCTATTTCATGGCTGTACTAATTCAGAATCCTATTTGAGTCTGACTATTAATTTTATTTGAGACTGGAAGGGCTTGTTTACCTTTTGAAAAATTATCTTCTTTAACCGAACCTAAATGGTCCTTGTTAGGTTACTGTTTTACTTGTCTTCACTCACACTTTAAAAACATTTTAAAAGGCTGAATATGAAGTAAAGCACCGTTACCATTTGGGTTGTAGTTTTGATGGGTGACTAACATAGGCCCTCTTTACGCCTGGCATTAAAATGCATCTCGTACCTAGATATGATTTAGCTGGTTAACATTTATACCAGACATTTACATGCGTCTTCAGTTTACAGTGAAATCAAATGTCACTTTGCCTTGCCTGGCATGTCAGCAACTCCTGTACAATTTAGGTCATTTAAAAGTGAAAGTAAACACCTTGTTACACACGTTCCTCATCCACGAGTATCCGGACGATCCCGTTTTTGACAAGTTACCATCCGAGCTGCCTGCCACCCGTCTCACTTGTATGTGCTTCTTGGTTGGAGCCGTACAAAAAAAAGTGTATTTCTGCTTTCTTAGACGTTCCTCTGAATTGGAGAAGTATTGCTTTTAAATTTTGTCTCTAACCACCATCAGTGGTGGTTTTAGTGGTGAAATCTTGGACGTACTTACAACTTGATTTTATGTGGTAATGCTCAATCTGATAACAATACAATCACCCACAACAGTCAAACAAACCAATGAACATGCATGTTAAAAGGTGTAGCATTTTAACATCAATAAATCATTACCATGTGAATTTTTAGACTATAATACAATTATTTAAATTTTGTAAACAAGACCATTAGTGAGAAGATTGGCAGCCTCTACCGCCCTCACTGAACACTTCTGAAACACATTTGCATTGTCTGACACGGTCAGATTTTGGGATAAATTGTGCGTTGCTTCATGGCACAAATGTAAATTGCTTTACCGCACAAAACAGGATGTTCTGCCAGTGCAAACAGAGCTACGGCTTTCAAAGTTTCTCACCTTGGCGGACAGTGCACATAGTGAAAGGCAATGGAAAAAAATAAATTTCAACGTTTAAATCTTCATCAGTAAAGCAAAAGGGGAAACAAATGCAGGCAGAGAAACGCCACAGAGGGGGAGATGAGCAGCAGCATCCGCTTTGCAACAGGATGCATCGGGGGTTATGGGAAATGTGGTCTTAACTTGGAGAAATACCAGCACTAACAGAGGCTACCAATAGTCTCGACCATGGGCTCATTTGTTTACCCTCACAAACTTAATATGATATACTGGTGTTTACAAAATACCTTTGATGCCAGGTGTGTCGCATCGTCCACGAAACGCACATCACTCTTGTGGCTAATGGCCGTTAGCCACGCAGCTAGCTAATACCGCAGTTGTACGCGGCAAGTCGATGTCTTCAAATACATGTTTAAGTACAAAAACGTGCCATAATTACCACGGGTGCCAGTCGGAAACGTGACAATCTACAAACCTGACGTGTGCGGCGTCTTCTTCTCTGCTGACGTTATCGTTCCCTCGACAGCGCTGCATATCTCCTCCGCCGCCGCCGCGAGCCTCTCGGCGACTAGCGCCCGCAGCACTTGTATTTTACACATGGCCCGATGACGCCTTTCTTTAGCCTCGGCTCATGTTGAACTGTACAGCCTCAGCGAATACACCGTTCCAGCCACTAAAATACATTAACAACACCGCGACACCATTTTGCCACGGTACAGGTCAAGTACACAGCAAGAAGGTTGTGGGTTCAAATCTCCGCCCCGGGTCCTCTCTGTGTGGAGTTTGCATGTTCTCCACGTGTTTCCTCCCACATTCCACAGACATGCAGGTGGTGAACTGAACACCCTAAATTGCCCGTAGATGTGTTTGTGTGTAGTATGGTATATGACGTAGTATATTATGTGTATAATGTAGTAGTATATGATGCAATATGTATATGACATAGTATATGACGTAGTATGTAAATGGTGACGTAGTATATATATATGATGTAAAGTATCTATATAAATAAACATGATTGATTGAAGTGAAAGTGCTTCCGGTTTTAAATGAAACATCAACAACATAGCCGTCTTCTTCGGCAGACGTTTGGCACGTTACTGCCACCCTCAGTAATTTCTATGTATTACAATTGGCGCTGTCAAACAGGGGCCTCACTCACTCACTCACACACACACACACACGCACACACACGGGCCCGTAGTGTAATATGCACTCGGCACAGTCTGGGGGGAAATACTACACCAGATGCATGTAACAATATATTTTATTACCATTTTGTGACCAAGGCAGTGATGCCAGAGTTAGGCCACTGAACCTGTTAATGTTCTTTCTGGACAGAATGCCGGTGCCTGGTAACAAATAAACGATATCCCTACGCTAAATAACAGGAGGCTTAAAGAATTCCCAGCCCTCCCAGTCGTACAACTCTTTTAGATGTGACGCTCTCGTAAATTGTGACGTTTTAGTATCATGCTTTAAAGAAAATAATCAAAGCTGAACCACTTATAAAACAGTTGAAAGGGGCTAGTGCAGTTTGTCCCGGACGTGGAAACAAGGCTATTGACATTCAGGGTATTGGTGCCAACGTGCTGCGGATGTCACATGTCCCAATTCCAACTCTATGAGGGTATACTCTGGACTGTACAATCAAACAGTGATGCAGGATCAGCAATTTACACTGTGAACAAGGATGTTGTTTTTTATTCCTGGAGTATCCTGTCATGTTTTTAACTACTAACGCATGCACACACGTACTCAGACACAACAATTGGAAAGGTGGATGATGGATGTTAGATATTGGTTTACTTTCAAATGATCCCAAATATTGATTTCAAATTAATAATCAAAGTAATTATTTCCTACATGCAGTTCATAACCTGTAGGCACGTGTGCATTGCCCATAACGTGCAGCACATCATCCTTGGAATACAGACAGGAATAACAGTAACAGCCTGACCTCGTATAGATTTTCTTACGTCTGTCTTTCTACATACAGCACGGCCACAATCTGTTCCTGTGCGATGGAAGCAAAAATGATGAGGCAAGTGATTTGGGAAGGCCATGTTTTGCAGTCAAGATCCATCGGCGGTTTGTCTAGAACTGCTGACGACCTATTTTTTATCTTCCCAGCACATTAACACGGTGTTACTCAGCCTTCACCAGGGCTGTCATTGTACATAGACTGCAAAACACAGCCAGACAAATATTGATTGTTCAGCCAGGACTGTCAGCCTTACGTGCACGGAGTGACCGACAGACAGTTGTGTGACGTTTGGATCTATGTCATCAGTGTATGTTAGGCTAAAGGCCAGGGCTTTGGTACTTAGTTAATCATTAGATGAGTCTCACTCGGGTTATTTCCAAATGGTATCTTTATCTTATGAACTTGGGCTTATACAACAGTCACGCATGGCACATTTTGGAGGGGTGGTGTGTTTAAATACAGTTTAAAGTCACAATCAAACCACATTTGTTGTATTTGTGTTGTATTTCCTGTTGAAACATGATAGTGGGGCGGGACATGACACGGGGTGGGATCATTCAAAAGTGTAAACCAATGGGATATCAGTATCAGGGAAAGAAAGGCAGTTTAATTCGATTTTATTTGTTGAAAAATCTGTGATGGTTTTATTGGTTGGAATTTTCATGTATGCCTCCTGGTACATGATGAAGTCACCACTAAAGATGTACTATTTTCCAAGAAGTAAAATTAATGAGATTTTGATATAAAAATACAAGAAAATAAAAGTGTTGTCATTTCTGTGGCATAAATTGTCACATATGTGTCACATATGTGTCACATATGTGTATGGTATGATAGTTACAATGAGCTAAAAAGTCAATTTTCATTGTGACTTGAAATGTCTTACAAAAGTCATCTTTCGGTGTGACTTGAAATTCCTTTAAAAAGTAAATGATTACTTAATTTAAATTAATTGTGGGAATGTAGGCTATTTCTGTTATCATATGGAATAATGCCAATTGCAGGACAATAAGTAGCCTACATTCATGTGATTGCATGGCACAAACAGTTAAACATGCACCAAGTCATTTTATACATTTTATATATTTTTATTAAAAAATATTCAACACAATTCAAAAAATATTTTCTAAAGGAACAAATAACATCAAAATACATCAATATTACAGCTGAAATAACACATCAAAGTCCTGAGTGAGTTTGTTCTCTTTACAATGAGGTTGAACATAGCAACTGCAAGGAAACATTCACTTGCTAGACCCCTGTGTTGATCCAGTCCTATTCCAGGATTCTGAACCACTTATAAATGATCATACTATAATCAATTCAAAACATGGGGTCTTTATAAGCGCCACTGAGTATGCCTGTTAGTGCTTTGACTTAGTGTCACACGGTGTTCAGAACTGTCAGAAATTAGCATCCAAATGACACCAATGACAATTTTCCATTGATCTCTTGGGCTTTTTCTGTTGATCAATTGGTCACATGAACGTAACGAAGCACCAGAGGAAAAGTTCTCGTAATCTGGAAGAGACCATTGTGTTCTCCCATCTCATTAGTCTCTACGTTAATCTGACAGCTTAGCTCACAAGCTCTTTTTGTTCTGTAGGCTGAGAGCTCCGTTGACACAGTATGGGATGATACTGACGGTGGCCAGGGGCACGGTGGCACTCTTACAGAAGGACAGCAGGTAGAAAAGGACTGCGGTGTGCGTGGGGGGCTTGAAGGAGTCAAACAGGTGCAGCAGGAGCAGAGAGCTGACGATGCACCCGGTCTTGACCACGGTGCTGCCGCTCTTCTTGGTCTCGGTGTAGAGGGGTGAGTGCAGGCCCAGGCCCAGGCCAAACAGGGTGCCCATGTTACGCAGGAGGCTGGCGAAGGGGGTGGAGTCCAGGTGGACCCACTCTGCCCTCACGCACCACGTCTGGGCTTTCTCCAGGGTCCACAGCAGGTCCACGCCCAGAGCCTTGAGCAGCAGGTAGAAGCCGACAGGGAAGGAGGTCAGGAAGAGGGTGGTGTAGAAGTACTTCTTCATGTTGGCGCTGTAGATCCACTGCACGTCGGAGACAACCTCAGCCACGATTATACCTGTCAAAAAGACAAACAAGAGGGTCTGTCAAACAGTGGCCATGATTATAGCACCCATACTGTAGCACTGCCTCCTCCAAATCCCTTTTCAGAGAGTAAATTGTTCTAAGGCTTCCCAGTCAGATAGCAACTGAATACTTTTCATCTTCATTTACTTGGTGATTATTTATTGTTTTAACTGTATTACGTTATCTGTAATTATTGGAAATTATGTGTGCAAAGCCAAACTCCAGTGGGAATCCAGTATTATCAAATACATTCAGATATCAGTCTATTCTCATATTATTCAGCTGGACTAACCTGTGATGACTCCAGCAATGACCTGGTGTGGGAAGTGGGCAGCCACGTAGACCCTGGACATGCAGACCAATAGCCCTACCAGGCCCATCAGCATCCACAGGCCTATTTGCAAGAATCTGAGAGAGGGGTGATCAGGGATAGATTACTGAACAACCCACATGGGCACCAGCTCATGGGGCACCGAAGGATCAGAGGGCCCTTAATGGGACCCCGGTGATCAGTGCGACTGAAGAGAGGTTTAACTAAGACTCAATGTTTTTCAAGACTAGATGACGTTCCAAAGTAGCGCCAAAACATTATCCCTTTCTCTCTTTCTGTGGGAGAGAATGTCATGTCAAACTGAATGCCAAAATGTGACTGTTTGTTTGTGACTTAAGAATTGCTAGGTCCAACCCCACATGTTGCAATAACATTTAAATCAAACTTTGTTTCATTTGCCCAAAAAAAGTGTCACTAAATTATACTTAAAGGTAAGGTAGACTGAATTAAATACTTTGTGTTAGTTGGTTAGCGGCGCAGTGCTAGGGGACATGTTTTATTAGTCTACCCAAAAGCCAACAACATTTTGAGTCCATCTAATATAGTGGCATGTCAGCACTTTAAAAAAACATTTCATTTTACAAATTGTAGTTATAAGATGACATTTATTTTACAATAGACAAGCGTAATTCATTTCAAATGGAGTTTGTCAAAAAACCATGCATTAACAAGAAAAGCAATGGGTACAGTCTATTCTTGGATGGTGCAATTGGGATTTTTAATTGTGAGCCTGCAAAATTCCTTTTAGGGGTCGCAAGAAAAAATATTAGAAAATGTGTGTCTCAAGAAAAAGTACCACTATTTTATTGTGATAAACCCACCTGTACAATAAAGGGGGGCACCGTTTCTCCGTTGCCATAGAGAGTAGAGCTGTTACCATCACATACCACACCGCAGCAGCACCCATTGCATGACCTGAAGGGCTTCCTGCAAGGAACAGTACAAGGAACAGTACTCTTAGGGTTTATGAACTGCATTGATAATTTAAACTAATGAGGGTCATCATACTCTGCTATACAGGTTTCTTGTAGTAATAATAACCTATTTTAGTACGAAAGTTGTAGAATATTTATATTGCACTACTTCCGTAACAGTTGTTTTTTCTTCTAATTATAATCCTGAAATCACATTCACAATAGTTGAAAACTACACTGTGAAAATGCATCCAGTGTATATAATGACAAAATGTGAATAAACTTCTAATTTATAACCCATTTATCATATTTGAGTGTGTCATATTCAGTCAAAGAAAGCTGTGTGCAACTGCCAAACACCACAGACATGATCTGGGATTGTAATAGTAATGATCTATAGACATACACCAGACCAGATGTTAGTAGCTCACTGTACCAAACCTAGGTAAATCATCAATTTAAATCCTTTTGATTACATTGAGCATTTGCTTATGTTTTCCTTCCGTTCAGCAAGCTTTAAAATTGCGCGCGTCTGGAGGAAACCCCATTGTTCTCAATCAAAATCAGTCAATTCTTCAAGAAAAGACACTGAACTCTCTAAAGTAGTTATCCAACACAGGTCTGCCATGAACAATACCTGGTCCAGTCTCACATGTGATGGGGAACTGCTGCAGAGAAGGGGCTGGTCCTGCTCTGTAGAACTGGGTCTCACGTATCCACCAATACGGCCTCTCCCCAAAAAGAACCCTGCCCATGGAAAGACAGAGCAGCTCAATTTCTCTCGTTTTGATATACTGTACATCACAATTTATTTGTGTTTCAAACAACAATATAATAAAATCGATGTTTTGACAAACTTAACGTTTCCGTCAGGCTAATACAATGTTGTTCTCTGCAATCCAAAATACACATTTGGCAAAAGAGTAGAGGAGAATAATGCAAATGACCATTTTAGAACCAAGATGAGCCAGTCTCCGATAACAGCCACCCAGATGAGCCTGACCCCTGTGGCCCTCCTTAAGTGGAACCAGATGGGGAAGAAGCAGAAGAAAGTGGTGTGCAGATCGGCCACTGTGGACGCCAGGCTAAACCAGCCCTCATACTTGCTGTACTTGGTCTGTAGGTGGACTGCCAGCTCAACCCCCCAACTGTGGAGGAGATCCATGATATCACCGGTGTAAGATCCTGACCACTCCCTGGGGATGATGCACTGAATCTGGGGTGGGAGTCTTGGCGGTGCTGGGGGTTAGCTGGTCTTTTCTGGAGCACAGGGCCGTCGACCAACTTGCCGCCAGGCTATCTTAGGCAGTTCCCTCCGGTCTGTATGTGTGTGTGATCCCCACTGGACTTTACTCAAGGCTAGTGAATCTGTTTGCCTTTGGGACAGTACAGGCAGGGTTCCCTAACCTTTAACACCTCTGAGGCCCCTTCTGCTAAAATCCATGATTTCAGAAATCAGCCACCGCCCCTCTGACGGATTGCAGATTAATCAATTACAATTCTGTGACTTCTGTTCTGAGTCCAAGCTGGTTGCGTCTGAAATCTATCATTCCATCGTTATTCACAGTTTAGACAGTGTCCCGTGGATATTCTGTTGGGATAGGAGGAGCTGTTTACCATTTCCCCACTTGGCCTTGTGACCTGGTGTAAGGAATTAGAAAGATTTCTCATCATAGAGGTGGCCAGTTCTCTCAAAACAAGATCAAATATGACCTCATCTGTGGGGATTACCCTGCCACACTTATTTGCCATACAGATCAGTAACTTGTCCATGACATAAAACTGTCCAGTCCACTGCGTTTTATCACCAGCTATCTCTCCAGTTTCTACTCAGTCCATACCCAGTCATTTAAACATTGATCCCCTTATGTAACCCACATATGGATTACTCCAGAATTCCAACCGCTGAGGTGTTTTCACCAAATCGTCAAAAATGTATTACATAACTGACAGATACCTGATGACTCAGTGTTTTATTTTATCAATCATTTAATGGGTTTGCAAGTTGAATGAGTTTTGGCCTAAACCAATTATCTGAGAAAGTCCGACAGTAAAAGCACAACAATCATCTAAACATCAAGCGCGCTAAATTACTGTACTTTGCGGCTCGTTGACAGACAGAGAATTCACCGGAGTGGCCTTGTTATACTGTAATCTGTAGGTTTGTATGTGATCGGTTTCATTTCGACCCCAGAGGTGAATCATAGTTAATGGCCAATGTTACTTCAGTGAGAAAAGACACCAGTTGATGTTTTGCTTTCCCGCTATCTTTTCAACTTGTTTGTGTGCTCTCTGTCAGTAACAGCACAAACCGCCCAGACTCCCAGTGTTTTATTACACATGTGCAAGGTCCAAAGATCAGTGTGAGCATGCGTTTGGGTGGTGGGCCCTTTCGGTATAAAAACAACCAGCAGTTCCACACATAGCAGCAGTCTTTCTTTTATATCTCACTGACACAACACCGCACTGAGAATTCCCATTGGGGGCAGTGCTAAAGATGCTTAACGCCATAATGGATGCCATGCAGGGCTTTGGGGTGAGCACCACCCACTACCTGCAGACCAACTATAAGGATGCCCAGGGCTTGTTTCTCTGGGTGTCCTGGGCGGCAGACCTCAGGAACACCTTCTTCATCTTCTTCCCCCTTTGGTTTCACCTGCGGGCATCGGTGGGCATTAAGCTCATCTGGGTGGCTGTGATCGGAGACTGGCTGAACTTGGTATTCAAATGGTGAGTACATCCTAGTCCTTAACAGAATCTTAAGCCATGAATATGATGTGAAGAAAACTGAGTGTCGTTGATGAAGCTTGATTTTAATTTGCAAACTCAAGAATTATGGGTGAGAGAAGAGGCTTGAATTGAACTTGAAAGCTAGACATTTGGAAAACACACAATAATAATCAAGTATCCTTAACAATGTATTAGTGAGACTATAAACCAGTACATGCTTCTGTTGTCCTCTTAAGGATTCTGTTTGGGGAGAGGCCTTACTGGTGGGTCCATGAGACGGCTTACTACGCCAGCACTGTCGCTCCTCACATTGAGCAGTACCCCATGACCTGTGAGACTGGGCCAGGTAAGAATACCTACAGCACATGATCACATATGTATATGACTAGAATTACTTGTTTGAAGGTGAAGTTCAACTTGAGGGAACCAGACACTGATATCTAGCCTATCTGTCTGTGCTCTGCAGGCAGCCCATCTGGCCACGCTATGGGAGCTGCAGGTGTCTACTACACACTGGTGACCTCAATCCTGGCCATCATGACCAGCAAGAAGAAACACGGAAACACAAAACCCACCAACAAGGGCTGGTGAGTCATAGGACCATGTTAGTAGTTTTGAGAGAACTTACACTCTGCAATTGAAGTTTTTCCTCTTGTCCGACTTGACGTTGGTGTTGTTTACCATTTCCCTCTGTCCGGTGCTTATCACTTTAGACACCCTATCTCTTCACTACTGTGGTTGATTATTGACTTCTGAAAACTCACCTCATGGTTGGAGAAGGGGAGGGGGAAAGATTACAAGAGTTTTAGCATGTTCGACAACAGGGAACCCACCAATGCGGTTTGTCAAGAACCCACGTAAAAATAAAGATACATTATTGAAGTCCAGTTCTCTGAATTTGTATTTTGACAGGTACCTGAAGGCCATTCTGTGGACAC
This sequence comes from Acanthochaenus luetkenii, assembly GCA_900312575.1. Classification (NCBI taxonomy): domain Eukaryota; kingdom Metazoa; phylum Chordata; class Actinopteri; order Beryciformes; family Stephanoberycidae; genus Acanthochaenus; species Acanthochaenus luetkenii. The sequence goes on from OMOT01047135.1 coordinate 17,041, forward strand.
TGTTCTGGGGAGTCCAGGTGTGTGTCTGTCTCTCCAGAGTCTTCATCGCCGCCCACTTTCCCCACCAGGTCATTGCTGGTGTTATCACAGGTCAGCGTGGGAACTTCTAAACATGTCATTTCATTGGGTGATTGGATGCCCCATTAGAAATAGTCTATATAATGATTCAGTCTATCGTCGTGTTTTTATCTGTGTCTACGGTGAGGCGGATTTTTAGATATGTGTTACATGACCTGGGCTTTCTGACGTGTTTCCATCGATCTTAGGTATAATCGTGGCCGAGGCCTTCAACAGGACTCTGTGGATCTACGACGCCAGCATGAAGAAGTACTTCTACACCACCCTCTTCCTGACCTCCTTCGCTGTCGGCTTCTACCTGCTGCTCAAGGCTCTGGGCGTGGACCTGCTGTGGACCCTGGAGAAAGCCCAGACGTGG
>OMOT01047153.1:7659-22486 GCA_900312575.1 Acanthochaenus luetkenii
CACCTCCACCCTGGTGGGCAGATCTAAACAATTTTATTTTTATTTTATTATATTTACTTTTATTTATCTATTTATTTTTTGAACGATGTAAAGTGTCCTTGAGTCTGAGAAAGGCACTCTTAAATCAAATGTATTACTATTCATTCTGTCCTCCTTATAGGTGTCTTTACACTAAGTTGACAGGCAGTTAACTTGTCCTCAAAATCACCACGATGGATAAGTACTTTTACTTGTTTAATGTAGGTAACTTCGGGAAGGTTTTTTTGATTTGATTTGATTTGATCTTTATTTTTCTCGAACCATAAACAAACCCAATCTATAATAATCACCAACAACATAAAAATAAAATAAGTTCGAGAAGGGACAGGATGAAGCCAAGGCTTATCTTGTCCTGCCCCCTCTATGACAAGTTTATATTACAAAAAAAGTAGTAAAAGTCTAATCATATGCCAAAATGAATCTGAATATAAAAAGGTAAAACTGAAACAGATACAGAGTAGACGCAGACACTGTCTTAGTTCACAAATTATGAGTGAACAAGGCTAAATAACACAGGATAGGCTAATATGAGTTGTGCCAGGCATCTAATACATATAATAGCTAGGTAGGCTATGTTAGCTTTGAGCATGAATACACCCAAAATGGCTTGCTTTTTACCAAAATTGGCACAATGAGCATGACGGGTGCGCTACAGCAATCGACTGAAAACGCGAAATTTGAACAGGCATATCTCATGCCCCGTTTGACCTACTGTCATGACTTTGTTTCCACAGATGCCCCTCTGCATGAGGAACAAATTTGTCTCAAGAACCCATGACTTTCGGTTATTTCAATTTTCCGCCATTTTTAATTTTGTGAAAAACACTTAAATCCCTACTCCTCCTAGGATTTGTGAGCAATCTGCACAAAAATCGTTACACTTACTCTTCGGACCAATATCTAAAATCCCAGCATAAGAAAAGTGTGTACATCAATAAATATATCAGCATCAAAATTGAATCTAGTGATGTCGCATCCAATTAGTCTAGAACCTAGAACCGCCAATGGTCACAACAATTGCTACACAGTATTGTCAGATCTCCACAATTACATGTTTTCAAGGGATTTTATTTTGGACCAAAATTGCATCCATAGTGAATACAAATATCTGACTGAAAATGCCACTTTACACATTTTCTGGTAGGAATAGTAATGGAGGAATGATTGTAGATGCACCACTTCAGAAATCTTAATTATATCTCATAAACTCTAATTTTTGACAGAATTTTGAATTCTCAGGTCATTGTAGTCAATGGAGAATAGAGTATATTTACACATCCAGTTTTCACCTCTTAAGGCAGCAATCTTCATGAAAACATATTTTATTTAACATAATTAGCTATATAATAGCATGGTTTCTTAATTTGTCCTCACGGTCACAATGTAATAAGAATCAGTACTCAATTCACGCAGGATAGAGACAGCCTCCTCAACCCCACTGAAATCAGATACAAGCAGAGAGAGGGAGAGAGAAGCAGAGAGAGGATACAAGACAGCAGGTAAAATAGTGTGATATTCTCCAAAACAGTCTAACAGAACTAGAGTGCAATTTTGTGCAAAACACGCACAGAGAAGGGGTTTATTCCATCTGTTTAAATGTATATCACACTACTATGATTTGAATGCACTGCAGAATAGGAGTAGGCAGCACGGTGGCTCAGTGGTTAGCACTGTTGCTTCACAGCTAGAAGGTCATGGGTTCGAATCTCCGCCCCGGACCTTTCTGTGTTGAGTTTGCATGTTCTCCCCGTGTTTGCGTGGGTTTCCTCCGGGTGCTTCGGTTTCCTCAGACAGTCCAAAGACATGCGTTTGTGTGTAGTATGTACATGATGTATATATACATGATGGTATGTAAGTTGCTTTGGATAAAAGTGTCATGATTTGATTTTGAGCACATTTATCCTACCACTAGAAATATAGTTAATTGCTAATAATCCCAGTCAATAAGCAACAACAATAACAATGCAAGCATGGGAAAAAAGAAGTAAAGTAATTGAAAAAGCATTGCTTTTGTGACCTACAATGACAGATACATATGTCAGTGGTCCTTTAAAAAATCCAGAACACCAAACGATTATTTTCTCTGTTGGCTGCCTATTATTGCACAGGACTGTGTTTCAATAATAAATTTGACGACAAATCACAGATACCTGGAACTGCTTGACCTTAATGTTGTCACATGTACAGAAGTATACATTTCAAGTAAAATGAATGGGCTGCTTTTATTTTTTCAGTTCAGGAAAGAAAACGTATGATTGATTATGAATAAATGCAGACTTATGGACTTAGACTTAGGCAAATGAAATAATGTTGTCGATTAGCATTGAGATTTGTATCATGTTTGGTGTAAATGTTTGAGTGCATAATAGATAGAGTTCTCAGTTTCAGCCTGAGCCTGACGGGGCTCGAAAAAGCATGTTGATTAATTTAAGCTAATTGGTTGGGTCAGGTAGGGCAAAAAAGAAAATAAAAAAAGAAAGTATCTCTGTGTGTGTATTTACAGTAGGCTAATCTGCATTTTTACATGTGAGCACTCAGCGTTGTCTATGGTGCTGATTGCTAATTTTAGAGACAATCAATTGTCAAGACATTCTCTACTTGTTAAAATGTAGTTATTTATTTCAACATCTTTTGAATTTAGGTCTTTAAGATTTACCTCAGTCAAAAACGGTGGTAAACTATTCTGCACATAAAGCAAAATTCCCTGGTTTTTGGGTCAATATGGGCATGGCTTCAGTCATACAAGAAGAGTAAGTTTAATATCTATGATATAATAACTTCCAAAACAAACTAGAGGAACATCAAGGTTTTGAAAAGTAACATGCACAAACATTTCTTGAGATCTTGAAAAGGCTTCAGATCAGATTAATTAGAAAATAGAACTTCACGAAGTCATTCTGAAATCACAAGAAGATGCAGCGATTAGAAGAGGAAAATGTATAGAATATGCAAACATATGCCTAATTTATAAAACATTAAATGGCCTGGCGCCTCACCAACTCAGGTGTTTTGTTAGAACGGTTTCACACTACGGACCGGGGGCCGTTTCCGAGCACAATTACCCCCAGTCCGGATCGTTTGGTTAGTGTGAACACTGCGTTTCGTCCCCAGGCACGGATCACCGTTCTGACCACTTTGGTCTGGGGAACGGTTCAGGCATCCCTGGGCACGGAACAATTCAAGTGTGAACACAACTGTACCGTATGCATGCAGCACGTGCTGATCTCAACCTCCGAACACCGCATACATACGTGATAAAGTAAGAAGGCAGGCGAGGTCTTCCTGTTGTATCGGAGTGTTGCTCTCTCTCGCTCAAGTGTGCTCGGGAACGGAACAACATTGGTAATGTGAAAGCTGGCCGGCGGGGGAGTGGGGACCATCGTTCTCGGCGACGGAACGGAGACAAACCGTTCTTAATGTGAAAACGACCTTAGTGAGAAGACATTCACTTGTCAATTTGATTTTGTATCTCATTGTTCTTATGTCCTTTCTATAATGCTATGAGTTATGTTAACTGTAACAATATGTCTACATGTTGTCTTATCCTATGGCTGTGTGTGTGTTTTTAAATTAAATATTTGTTTTTAATTGTAGCTAGCCATTAATGACATCTGACCATGGAATACAGATGAAAAATCATTTTTGGTTATGTGCATTATCCCTGTAAAATAGAATAATAAAATAATGCTACTTATTCCTATTGAAGGCTTAGCTGATGACTACTGACAAAATGTACTTATTGTAAGTCGCTTTGGACAAAGGCGTCTGCTAAATGCTGTAAATAAAATAAAATAAAATAATCCAGCCCCATGTCTAGGTAATCTGATGGTACACATTTGGAACAAAAAGCATCAGGGATACCTAAACTCAAATGTACCACTTTTTTTATTTGCACCATAGAGTTTACCATATTTTTAGGCTAGAATAAATCTTCATGACATAAATTCATAGTACACATGATAGATAGTAAGTAGAATGAAACTGCTGTAAGTTATATGATGATAGGGTATTAAAGGAATAAGGAATAAAAGTGTAAAATATTGCTTTCCTGACAATATACCAAATTTGTATTCATATTGGAGGTTGTTTGCCTTATGATGCTCACTGACTTCAGGTCATAGTTCACCCTGCTTTTTATGTAACACTACATCACTGAACAGAACTTAACAGAGATGATGGATGTTGGCTGATGTTAGCAAGCACGAAGATGCATCCAACGATGGTATTTAACCTTCAACAACCAAACTATTAAACTATCAAACCAAAATGTACGTCCTTTAAGGTGTAGGCAGAGGCATAAGCACAACATGACATTTCTAACACCAGAGATAAAGATGATTCATCAATGATGTTGCTGCCACACAAAAAGAACAAGCAAGACTAAATCTGACAGGGAGAAATAAATAAAATTCCTGCAAGTGAAGTTGAAGCAGACCTACTCCCAGTATAGTCCTGGGCATCTGAGGCACAATAATAGGCTGCTTTTTGAGAGTTGCGCAAAAATGATAAATTAATAATTTTTGTTTGAGATTGGACTGAGCAATATTATGTTTTGAGGACATAAAAAGAATGAAAAGATAAAATCTAGTATATAAAAAGCGAGACTGTAAAATACCCCTAATCATTTTTGGGATGCTTTTTTGGGGCAAAAATAAATGAGTAAATAAATAAATCTAAAAGAATGTCTGAAAAGAAGAAAAAATTAGCAGCTCCTGGTAGTTAAGTATAAACGGACTGCATTGCATTGAAAACAATTATTATTACTTATGATTATGTATGTTTAAGTTTCATTGCCATCATTGATGTAGGGCTAGGTTTGATGTAGTAATAAATGTAATGCAAGTATTATTATATTGGCAATAATAATCTATTTGCAAATATCACTGCTCCCTCCTAATATTGCTGCAAGGCTGTTGGAGAAATATGTTTTGAATTGATCTATAATGGCATTGAAAATTGTGAGTCTCCTTTCTTTTCTCTTTCCGTTAAAAATACAATTCTTGGATTTGGTTATTGGTATTAAATGTAAAAAAAGTGAATTAATCTTGTTGAGTCCAACCCCAAAATAATTGCCCAATAATGCCCACTAATTGCCGCTCTATTGCTTTGCTAAATATTACTCAGTTACAACGTGCAACTTTTTTGACATTAGAATGACAATAAATAAAGAGCATATATTCTACATTATCAGTCAGTGTGTTCAGGCATAAATCCCCCAGATTGGCTGAAAAGTAATTTTCAGTGATGTTCGGGTGTTTTGAGGTACATACCATTTCCTGTGGGCATTGCCAATGGTGAGCTGGTTGTGGCTATCAAGGTGAGGCTAACAGCCACAGAGCAGGGAAGTGATAGCAACAACAACAATGGAGGAGAGCAGTGAGAAAATAAATTACAGCGAGGCAAAATCTTCAGTGAATTGTAGATTGTCTGTGTTCTCCGTCTGCTTCAATGCCTATGGAGGCTTCAGCCTCAGACTCGATGACAGTGTTTGGGCAGGAACTTGACCAATTGAGGAGGAGGGCAGGACCAACAATGCACTTACTGTTTTAAGCAGGGGCATGGGAAGGGGAGTGCTCCTATATGTAAAATTATTTATATAAAACTATATATATTAAAATGATATAATGAATCATTTTGCTTTGGGGAAGTAAATAGATGTTATGGAAGTTGTGTGTGTGTATGAGAGCATGTGTGAGCGAGCAAGCGCGAGTGAGCGAGAAAGACAGAGAATGGAGGGAGAGAGAAATAGAGCTTATTTTTCCCTGGCAAATACTGTAGCCTTGATTATAGACAGCACCTCAGCACCCCCACTCAAAATACCTTCCCGCGTGCCTGGTTTCAAGGAGCAAAGTGGCATATTGTGGCTTTAAATACAGATACATTATCGCTGTCTGAATCTCAGAAAAGAAGGCTGATGGGTAAGAAGTATTTGGTCTGTATATGCGATTTTGTGTTTGTGTGTGTGTATATGTATGTATGTGTGTGTGTGTGTGTGTGTGTGTTTAGTCTGGTTTAGAGGGGCACATGGAACACTAATGAGTTATTTTCCTGTGCCTGCCAGGCTCTGGTTGAGATCTCCTCAGCTCGTTGTGTGTATGTGTGTGAGCGTGCCTGCATTCTGCCTGTGTGTTCTATGTGTTGTGTGGGTGTGTGTTCAGACAGTGTGTCACCTCTGGGTGTCATTCCAGGTGACATCACCAAGGAGATCAGCCTTTAGAGTCGTCCTGCAGAGCCACCGCCTGCTCTTAACAAGGACACAGAGGCACACAGATAAAAGAGCAACGCACACACACACAATGAATGTTCCACTCGGCTTTGGCACACAGCAGCAGTAAACTTGTACATTGTAGTCTGATCAGAGGTAATTCATCTTTATTGCGCAAGTCATAAAATCTGAGGAAGAGCAGGAGAGAGTTTGACCTGCTACCACTCACAGCCAAGAAGACACATACTCCAATTCTCAGTTTTCTCTCTCATACACACACACACACACACAATTTCACCCTTTGGAGGCACAACGCAGTCCCTCAATAACAGAGCACTTTGCTGAGGGAAAAATATTGACAAGATGCCTTAGAAGCATAGAAGTACTAGACTCAGTGCGAGGAAATGTAAAATAGAGGAGAGAAAATGACAGTGAGCGAGTGAGAGCCACCGAGAATGGTGACAAGCTGCCTGTCAGAAAACAGAGGAATCTCTTTTGCGTCCTGGCATCATCCTCCAACAATTCTCCTGCAGTCACACATGAGTGACGAGGGAGGTGGACATTCATAAAAAAAAGTTAAACTCGCCTTTTCTCTAATCCCCACACTGTTCTTTACGGCGGGAAATTAATGGCCTCTCACGTCCGACACATTTACACACACGCACGCACACACATACACGTTTGTGAGGTTGCCTTGCCAACCTGGAGTAGCCCTTTTATCATTACCCAGTAAGTAGCAGCAGTAAAATTGTTTAATTAAAACATGAATGTTTAATAAACCCTCAAGCTGCTTAAAGAGGGACCTGAGATAGGCTGTCCGTCGGCAGGCAGCCTCAAGAGAGGAGAGAGACAATTCCTCAACAGGCTTCAAAGTGACTTCGTTAAAGTGTCTCCTCTGACAGAGAACAGGCCGTGCAGGTAACAGACAGAAACGTTATAAGTGGCAAGGTCACCAACTTGCACCTTGTTAAAAAAAAAAGTACTCTACTCATATAGTGGCTTTGTCTGTCCCCTCATGAGCTAATCTTAAATGAAAACTCACAAAATCACTCAAAATGCAATGCATCTGGAAGATGCAGAGCCTTGGAGTGACCGTGCTGCAAGGGGGAAAAAAGTATTTTGTGGTAACAAATTATTAAAGCTGCACTAGGCCAGATTTTTATGTACAAATCCAGCCATTTTATCAGCCTAAATCAAAAGTGGGGCTGCAACAGAGAAGATTGTGCCATTCACACTGATTGAGATGCCATAGATTCACCTTATTTGAACAAATTAAATTCTGGTGTCAGTATGGTCACTGGGAAATGTTCTCCACACAGGAAGTGACAAATAACAACTTAGGAGTGAAATGCAAAAGTGTAAAAAGCAGCAAGACTCCACTCTTCTGGTTTTTATTGAACAGTAATAAAACAGATTAAATGTTGAATTATTCTGAGAATTTAACTTGAATTGGAAATCTTCACATTTTAGCTGCAATTATCCCTCAATCCTCTTTACATACAAATTAGTTTAGATGATTTTGCATGATTGGATAACTTACTTCTGGGTTTTTCATCAATTAGTTTACATGGACTGCTGCCATACAGTTATGTATGGCAGCTAAACCTTTTAAAACCACATTGTTGTATAAGCAGTGCTCCAATGTATACTATGTTTGCTAATGTCACTGTCTCCATAGAAGAGATGGAGGCAGCTGATCAACAAGGGAGCCAGAGAGCTGAGATCACATTCAAGTAAAGTGATCATTAATTAGTATACAAAGCATCGTTACAAATGGGACAGTACATATTCTGCATTAGTTTTTCCTGCATCCATCCCAGGCTCCTAGAGATGGGACGATGTGGTAATCTCACGATTCAATTTGATTCACGATGTGAGATTCACGATTCAATTCAGCCACGATTCAATGTGTTACAAAAGTTAGATGATAACAAAGTATGATTGTACAACATTGTTATTATTTATTTACGACCCTATAGAAATATCATATGTATATTATAGCGATACCACAGGGGATAAAATACCATAAAGTAAGGTCACTATAACTCATCTATTGCAAACCACACACACAATCCCCTATAGGGATATGGGTTTATGAGTATTTCTTCCTTCCAGATGCAATAGCTTTTTTGGATTATGGATCGGTCTGCATTAGTTCATTTATTTGTTAATCCGTCCATCACACTCAATATCTCAGAAACCAGTGATCGGATTTTGACTGTGTTCCGGCACTTTCAAAATTATAAAATTATAATTATAGGTCAAAGTTAAAAAGTTTAACTACCAGTCATATCCCCCACACTATAAGTTTGAGTGACAAGCAGTTTGGTGACACATCCAGCTATCCTTTCGCTGCAAACTTGCCTTCAGGACCATAAAGTTGGACTTTTCACCCTTTTGAGTTTCTTGAAAACTATTTTTCCCTTTTCTTTTTTTACTGATTGGCCCAAGGGGTGCCAGCATTAAAATAATAATACATTGTTCTAAAACAGACTTGAAACTGGCATTTTTTCATATTTGTATAACATGTTAATGATTGTCCCAGAAGGTGACTGCATCATTAATGGGTGACGGCATGTTTTCCTTGTTTTTAGGTTAATTTGTAATCTTTATAATATATTTCACAACGGGGACTGACAGCAAAGCTGGGAGCGAGACTGCATGACGTACAAACATAGTCATGACCCACATGAGTCCATGTCATTGTGGGTACGTGATATCGCCATAGCCCATTGATCTTACCAGGCCGCCCCTCCTCCATCACTTTAAATAGTCTTTGTTGCTCATTTCTGTTTCTTTCTCAGACCTAGCATTATTGTGTCTCTCCTGTTCTTATTGTGTCATGTGCTTTCTCATCTCTGCCAATATTTATTCCTCCATGTCCGCTCCTCTCTCCCTCTCTCTCACCTCGTATCTCTCTGATTCATCCTTTAATCAGTCACTGCCTCCCCTGCTGTCCGCTGTGGGCTGACAAATGAAACCTCCATGTTGCCTCGTCTTTGATACAGACCACACCATATAGACACATACACAAGTGCACACACACATGCACTAGGGTACACACTAGGCCCTAGTGTGTACCCTAGTGACTAGGGTACACACTAGGGTTCAGCTGATATGTTTTTTTAAATATATTTTTTGGATTGAAGCTGGCAATAGCTGATATTTTTGTGCTATTTTCATGCCAAAACATTCAAAGAAATAGCTCTGGTACCATCAGACTTCTCAACTAAAAAGGTAAACATGTCTCACAGTCTCACCCAGGCACCACCTATCTATCCTCATCAAGCCCCATCTACCTCAGCCTACCTCTCCTCTCAGCTCTTGTCAGCCTCTCCGGTATCCTTTCTTCCCCTCTCCTGCTCTCTCTCTCTACCTCCCCAGATAACTCTTGTCTTTCCTTCATTCATCACTCACAACGATCATTCCTCTATTCCTCTCCATTGCACAGCGAGCCACAACAGCCTGGCTCCCGACCTATTTCCACACATAATCCATTATGTCTCCTCAACCTCTCTTTATCTTCATCCACCAATTCAATCCATCTAGTCACCCATCCAACCAAATATTCACAGACTGCTTGCCCGATCCATTTGTGCTCATCACAGGGCTCCGTAGCCACTCAGTCACTGAGAAACTGGGATTACCATCTAGGAGAGGCTTTGCCCATGTGGGCTGGCTTTCCTTAGAATCACAGAGAGAGAGAGAAGAAGAGCAATAATGTATCATTCTGTTTCTATCACTATGCAACAATAGATGGTATATACATTTTTAATTTTTCACACCTTGAGGCACAAACAGACCACATCCTGCTGTTGAGCACCATAAGCGGGATTACACAAGTGCAATAACTAGTGGAGAGGAGGCAAGGCGGCAGGGGGACATTAGCTGCTCAGGAGACTGGGGGAGGATAAGGCAGGATATACCCACCACAACAACTTCTCTGCTTGGTTGGCTCCCCACGGCTCAGTATCAGCCCACTATCAGCCTGGGGAGGGAGATGGGGAGGTAGTGATGGTGGCTCGGAGGAGGAGGAGGAGTCGGAGGAGGAGGAGGGATAAGGCACACAGATAGAATAAGACCACAGGCTGATTAGGGGAAACGACTGAAAGAAGCAGAGGGGAGGAAGAAGAGATAGATGGTGGAAAGGTTAAAGGGAGAAAGGGGAGCCAAAGAAATGTTCAATCCCTCTAGCCATAGCTCTGCTGAAGCCAGGATAGAGATGTCAAGCCATATCCTGTCTGCTGAGGGAAGGGAGGGGTGCTCGGATCAAGCGGCAGAGAATTAGACTTCCAGCTGCTGCCCCTTATCCCATTCTATTTCTACCTTGTGTCTCTTTTTTTCTCTCTTTACATTAACGCCAACCCCTGCTCTGAGCATCCATAAAGCTATCTCATATCAGCACTTGATTCCACACTCTTTCCACAGGCTTCCCAAGGGACGATTCGGTGTCCCTCCCTCGACCACAGAGGGACAGAATATGGCGCCGACCCCACAAGGTCATAGAGCTCACTTCCATCGGATGAAATCCAAAACCTCCCATTTGGCTCTTTTGACCCTCTGTCTGCCCTCCAAAGCTCTTTACTGTTACTTAGCCAAAGCACGCCACTGGCTTTTGAGCCAGTGTCAGACAATCATCCTCACTTTTCACAAATCATAGACATTTTCCCTGGCTTGAAACCTACTGAAGTTGCAATTTCTCTGTCACTTGTGTCTGTCTGTCTGTGCTTCCTCTTCTTTCAGGCACCATCGCAGTGTCCCTGCCGTGCGGTGGACGTAGGTGCTGCCCTAGCCCCTACGGTCATCAGCTCCTGCCCTGGCCCCTACGGTCACACCGTCGCAGTATTCCTACCATGCAGTAGACATGGGTGTTGCCCTTTCTCCTGCTTTCGTTACTGCTGGCCATTGTCCTATTTCCGATGCTGTTAACTACGCGATCGCAGCCCCTGTGTCACGGCCATAGCTGTGCTCAGGAGTATTCCCTTGTGTCTCCTATGTTTCCCTCTCCCCGTGTTTCTTGTATCTCCCTGTTTGTCTCTCTGGTTGTCTGTGTGTGTGTAGGCGTGGATTCCTCCTGTGACCCTGGTCTCCAGCTCACGCAGGGAATCATCTCATCAGCCTACACACCTGTCATCAAGCTCATCAGCCACAGTATTTAAACCCCGGCCTTTCACCCACTCATCGCCAGTTTGTTACTTCTGTGACATGGTAGTACACGGTCCAGCGTTTCCTAGTTACTGCATATTCCAAGTTAGACGTCCTTCTCATTGTGCTATTTCCTCTGCTTCAGGACTACATCTGCATGCAGTTCCGCTTGCCAGTTCCAGCTCTCCTGGTCTCCTCCCTCGACAGCTGATCTACTCACCAGCCTGCCTCACTCCATACTCCGGACATTCATTCTGCTCTCCTCTGTATATTCCTCATAATAAACTCTCTCAGTCATTCTACCGCACTTCCGGTGTCCATGTCCTGCGTTTGGGTCCACCTATTCTCAAGCCGCAATGACATGTTCTCCGTTCTCCCAATTTCAGCTCTCAAACCACTCAAATTGGTCCAAAATGCTGCAGCCAGAATTTTAACCAGAACAAATAAATATGATCACATCACCCCCATATTGATCAATCAACATCGGCTCCCAGTATAGGTAAGAGGAGACTTTAAGATCTTTCTACTAACTTATAAAGCACTTAACGGGCACTTAATGGCACTATCCTACCTCTCAGAACTCATTACACCTTATACACCCCCTCGGCTCCTACAATCGCAACACGCTGGCTATCTCTCAACCCCAGGGGTGAATAAATGGTCCGCTGGTAGAAGAGCCTTCTCTTTTCATGCCCCTTACCTGTAGAATGCGCTCCTCACCCGATAAGAGAAGCAAGCTAGAATTCTGTTTTCAAGGCAAAACTTTACAATTATTTATTCTCTAAATTCTATGGTGTACACTACTAGTTGGTCCAACATCATGTAACATTCTATTATTTTATGTACTGTTTTATTTCCTTCCTTTGTTTCATCCTTGTTTTATATTATATTCTGTGATATTCATATTCTACGTGATCTGAGCAATTTTGATTGTTCTTTTAAATGTCTCTTTTGTAAAGTGTGTTGGGACTTGTGATAATGCACTTTGAATAAATACAACTTTAAACTTAACTTACACAACCAAAAAACCTCTTCAACTCACCATTCATCTCGACACCTTTTCCACTCTCTTTGATGCTGGGTAAACAGTTTTCCAGGTAAACTCCATTGTGGTAACACCTATGCCCCTTGTTGAGATGTGGCGGCAGCTCCCAGCACTGACATGGTGTCTGCATGATACCACAGGGCCTGTTAGATGTGCTGGAATCCAGGCAGTCCTTCAGCCACTGGCACAGCATCTGACAGGCGGCCATGCTGGGGTTGCGCTTGCCGACCACCAGGTACTCTGTTTTGAAGTCCCCATCGCCATCTGTTATGGCCACGCCCACCCGTGGAGGCCCTTTCCTCATCTGGAGAAACTGTTTCCCGGCCTCCAGGAAGGTTACAGGGACAGAGGTGTCGCACAGCCTCACCACCTCCTCGAAGCTCTCCATGCCCAGGTAGGTGCGCGTGGTCTCTAGGAAGGAATCGAACTGGAAGGTGCGGAGCTGCAACGGCACACATTCCTCAGTGGGCTTGGTGACCTTGATGAAAATGGTGTAGCGCCGCGGGTCTGGGTTCTGTAGGGTCCAGGAGCAAGGGACTGTGGGGAACACTGACGATGACAGGAAGAAGCCGAAGAAGCGGCTCTGGACCAGTGTGGAGCAAGAGTCTGACTCTGGGCCTGAGGGGGCCGCATAGCACCAACCCTCCATCAGCAGCAGAGAGGAAAAATACAGCAGCAGCACCTGGAGCGGCCGACTCACCTGGCCAGGTATCCGAAAAACAATGCTTGTCATGGTTTTCAGATGACTGACAGGATAGGGGTTCAGGTATCACAAGTTGGTGGGTAGTTACTGGCTTTGTGTGACTCGACTGCAGGTCAGGCGGGGTCTACAGGGCTCCACATCCAACTCTGTAGGGAAAGGGAAGAGGACGAAGAGGGGGAAGAGGAAAAGGAGGTGATGGGGGAGGCAGATTGCTCTCAGAGATCCAGCGATCTCCCCATGGCTGCATAGGTCCACCCAGAGATTCAGAAGAACCTGTGAAATGAAAAAGACAAGATATGAATTACACCTCGATCAAACAACTGAATAGGATTACATTGGCTCTATTTATCTCCACAATGAGAAATATATATCAGCTGTTATTGTTTGTGCAGTAAATTGAGAGCAACCGAAAATACATGGGCTTGCTCAGTCCCAGAGAACAAAACAAGTGGAATAGAGGCAGATGGAGGGGGGAGCTAATTATTTAGTTACGTTTTTGTTCAGTACACACGTTCAGATTGGTTTCATCCTTAGAGACAACTGCTTTCCTCAGAATCAAGTTGTGGCATACATAAACCCCCAATAGAGCACTGCACAAGCAAACAGGTCTGCTCTCATATTTCATCTGCCAGCTCATTAATTTGTCAAATTATAAGACTATTAACTACAAAAAAGGGAACACCTGCAGTTATTTGTTATTCCACTTAATCAGAGATTAACCACAGACAGAAATGCCATGATCAATAATGTTCTTTGTTTTTACTTATTAAAGCCAAAACAATTATCTGATGTTTTGACATTAAACATACTCAAAAGATGATAGCAGTATATTTCACTTTTGGGCTAATTTCCTTTATTGCACCTGTTTTACATGATCTATAGGCTGACTCCCTTGCATAGTATTGATGTTATAATCAAGGGAAAAGCCATGACCTGGACAATAGTTTTTTGGATGGTAAATAATATATTTTGTATTTGTAGTTCGCTCTTGTAGTGCAAATTTTATTGTTTCTGCTGAGTGCACTAATTTAGTGAATCAATGCTTTTTAGAGAACTTGCTGCCTGTTGTCAAAGTTATTACATGAGAGACAAAAACGAGATATTGCTACCAAAAATTTGCATTGATGAATTATAGCCTCATATTGACAAGGATCTCTGCCAGCAGGATGTTTGACGGAGGCTTAAATGGAATAGAATGTGATCTTATGAGCAGCAGAAGGTAATGCAGCTTTTAATCATACACCACACAATGATCTAAAGTGGGCAGAAATAGGGGAAATGATATGAGCAAATACACAGGATTGCTTTTTCTTATAGAAATACAATACAAAACAGTGTTCTACAAAAAATGTGTAATGCTGATCATCAGTTGTATCCTAATGATTAATTCCACAATGCCTTAAACTAAAGATAGATTATATATGTTTTTGTAGTCTGGAAGAATAGTGTTTTTTGGAGGGTGGGTTTATTTCAAGAT
Organism: Acanthochaenus luetkenii; assembly: GCA_900312575.1. Taxonomy (NCBI): domain Eukaryota; kingdom Metazoa; phylum Chordata; class Actinopteri; order Beryciformes; family Stephanoberycidae; genus Acanthochaenus; species Acanthochaenus luetkenii. The sequence goes on from OMOT01047153.1 coordinate 22,274, forward strand.
AAGATTGAAATATTTTATTTTTAAAGACAGGTAATAGCAGGTAACAATAACAATAGTGGGCACTTGTAAATAAAGCATTATACAAATGTACAACTGTATCACTAAAAAAAGTCCTGTGTGGGATAGTGGAGTCCCATGATATAGTCCAGAGATGTTTTATTCGCCATGTGCACCAAAGTGCAGGGTGGCGTGTGTGTGTGTGTGTGTGTGTCT
>OMOT01047160.1:9930-27126 GCA_900312575.1 Acanthochaenus luetkenii
GTGTGTGTGTGTGTGTGTGTGTGTGTGTGTGTGTGTGTGTGTGTGTGTGTGTGTTAAACCCGGTGTTTGACAGTATGATCTAAAGTTTCACATCATAATGTTCAGAAGTCCTCTTGAAGAATTTGACATTCGCGGTCCATTGTTTCTTTAACCTCAGATCTCTTTTACTCCAGCAAACAAAATGTAAACAAACCCTTTATAGCCTCTAAGTTAACAAATGAATGTTCAGCTGGCTCACAGACTAATAGTCGATGAATCAAAAGCTCACACAATACAGGTCAGAGTGGGGGGGAAAGCCTTCACACGTCAACACACGAAAGCCATACAGCGTCTCAACAGCAGGCTCCATACTGCAGTTACGAATTGCACCTTTAATTTTCATTGCTGTTGTGGAAAATAAATAAGTACCCTGGTAGTAGAAGTTATAAACTGTTTGTTTTATGATCTATCAAAGTCACTAGTAACTGCATCTGTTTTGTAGGCTAAATAAACAGTGCAGGGAAAAGTTTGATATTGCCTTTAAAGGTCCAGTCTGTAATATCTGTTGAAGCACCCTTGCATTTGTGATGAGGATGTTTTACCCTTGTCATGAAATCTGTTGACCGTTTCACACACTGACATACAGTATGGGACAGATACATGTGAGTTCTATAGGTATTTTGAGGCTACACATGTTATTAACCCATTACAATGGGTTGAGAGGAAAAAAAACACTTCCTTTTCATGTCCAAATCTAGCAAGGACATGAATATACCCAAAATTGAGATGTTCAAGTGAGCTGCTGTTTTCCATCTTTAAAATACAGTAAACTATTAAGTTACCTATTTATATCAGGTACCTGCAACCTGTACTTAAGTACAGTACTTGAGTAAAAATACGTAGTTACTCTCTATACCTGGCAGCCAGTGGCTCAAGTGTTGGGACAGTCATGTGAAATTAATTCTGTATACTGAAGATGTTTCTAATCAGAAATTAATCAGTATTAATAGCTGGGGGAAAAACATCAATAAATCTTCCTATTTAAAAATATATATTTTTAGATAGGAAGGGGGAAAGTAAAGGCAACATCCAATAGTGGCTGAGACCAAGACAAGTCCGAGTCCAAACGGACGCGAGACCGAGACAAGTCCGAGTCCAAACAGACGCGAGACAGAGACAAGTCCAAGATGTCAGAAAAGTGGTCTTGAGACCGGACGCGAGTACTACAGCCCTGCCTGGATATTTAGTTAATCACAGAGTCAGCACTTTATTCTAGACTAGTCTAGTTCTAGGCTGAAGGATAGACTGCATTCTACACCAGATTTCCTTTGAAGATACATTGTTATACAAAAGGTTACGTTTTGGTCTGGCTGGAGCATTTATGATAGTGTTGACAGGTCACACACTTTATCCACTATATCGCTAAGGCAAAGTGACCAAATATCAACTTGACATGACTTTCATTTACTCAAAGTTATGTTGTCCCAGTAATTATGCACAGATGAAATTGGTGGATCTGTCTACAACAAACTGTTATTTCTCTAATGTATTAATTTATAAGCAGATTTATAATTCAGCCAGTCAGTTGCTAGTGTTCATATTCAACTTCTGAGCAGCAGTGCAAACTTCTAGATTGTACAGCAAAACTATTTCACACAACTTTCTCAATACTTTTGTCACCTACTTTGTTATTTTTACAGCCCACGGTTATGACAGTTGTGACTGGGCAAATTAGACTGATAAGCTGAAAACCAGAACCAAGACTAATCTGCTCTAACTGGAGCTGCTCCAGTGAGCGAAATGGAGATGGTCTTGGTGGCTGCATATGTCTATCTGAGCTTTTACATCCAACTGAGCTTGGTACTGTGGTGGTGCTCAATTTCTAAACATAAAATCGACCCCCGATCCCCAGAAAAGCCTCCTGCATATTGCCACAGGCAACTTTTCCATGTTATAGAGTTGATTCTTTTTGGACCTTGCATCTGTGTGGTGTCACAGATTAGGGTGGTGGGACAAACTTTTCTCTCTTCTTTATGTTTAATAGTAAATACTCCAACAAAAGATCCTTCAATGTCACAGATTTTTTGGGATTCACACAGAACAACACATTACACATGATATACACAATATAACAATGCTAATTTTATAGGTCCCAGGCTTTGAACATGACCAGCTAGTGCCATCCTCCTGTCCTGTGTCCACGCCTCCTCCTGGTACGGAGCACACACACCCAGAAACAAGAAATCCACCAACACCACACAATACTGTACTTCAGTCCTTACAAACAATTAGCATATTAGCATATTTCGATATACAGTATTATTGATCAAATGAGACCCCGTGTTTGTATGTTCATGCTGCTTTTTTGTTCTCATCTGTTGTGAAACTAGCGGATGTTTTGCTGCCAGCAGAACCCACGGCCAGAGCTGACTTCTTAAAATGTAAATATGTTTTCATCCTGGAAGTAGTACGCAGTCTCTTTCTACTGATACTCGCCACAAATCCCAAGACAGCAAAAGACACAGAAACAAACGGACAGCGGTGACATAGTGTCATGTGAATCCTTGTGGCTTGCAATAACATTTGTAGGACCCAGTTAAACTCACTCCTGCGGTGGAAACTACGAAGAAGCACGTTCTTGCTGTATTGCTGTATTTACATCTGTAATGTGCTGATGTAGGCCTATAAAAGTACGCCCAGACTGTCTGAACCGTCTCATCCACTGGCTTGAGCTGTGTAAGTGAGGGAGAGATTCACCAGTCTTTGTATCTTTCTATCTGTCCACTTCTCTCTCTAATTTGGCCTCTGCTCTACTCCTCTCGCAGATGCCTGCCGGCTCACACTGGACTCAAACACGGCGTACAGGGAACTGTGTCTGTCGGAGGGGAACAGAAAGGCGGAGCATATGGATATAGTCCAGTCGTATCCCGATCACCCAGAGAGATTCTCTCACCTCTATCAGGTGCTGTGTGAAGAGGGTCTGTCTGGACGCTGTTACTGGGAGGTGGAGTGGAAAGGGTCTATTGAAATAGCAGTCGCGTATAAAGGTCTCAGCAGAACGGGCTATTACCACGAGTGTGCATTTGGATGCAACGACAAGTCCTGGAGTTTAGACTTGAATAGAAATGGCAATTGTTTCAGACACAATGATGTTGAGACTACAGTACCAGACCCTCAGTCCTCCAGAGTAGGCGTGTACCTGGATCATAAGGCAGCTACTCTGTCCTTCTACAGCGTCTCTGACACGATGACGCTTCTCCACAGAGTCCAGACCACATTCACTCAGCCGCTCTATCCTGGGTTGTGGGTTGCAGCCAGTGCTGAGCTGTGTGAACTGGAGTAGAGGCCCGTCCCCCGTTCTCTGTCATGTCTTAAGGCGTTGATCCATGGGGCGCCCTGGGAGGAAGATGGGCATTATTACTTTCAGCAGGAGTGTGAGTTGGTAAATGGGACAAAATGTTCACACACATAATGGGCTACAGGGAATATAAGGCTTTGATTCTCAGCAGTCAGTGGCTTCTTTAGGTCTCAAAGACAAAGTCTCAATTTTAATGCTCAGAATTACGCCACTTTAATTCCGTCAGATAATATTCTCTTGTGCACTATATCAAATCACAACACAAATACTGTATGTTGAAAGAACAAGTTGCAGTTTACACTTTTAATCAGTGGAATTGAAAGTGAATCAGTTTTGTTGAATGTATTCTACTGGAGAGGTTTCAGATTTGTCACAATTGTATATCATTTATTTTTTTTGGATTTATTTTTTTGGATTGCAATTCAGATAAACAAATGAAAACATCATACTGATTGGTGCTTTATTAAAGAATAAAATAATAATTTGTTCCATATATTTTACATCTTTGCCAATGTGCAAAATGAATTGTTTATTTCTTTACTTTTCTGTTTACTTAAAAATTACACAACCTCCTCAGTATCATGCCCAGCTTCACATATTGGCTAAATCAACATTTTCATCGGCCAACGTGGCTCTCGCTCTGGGGCTCGCCACCGCAGCCTCCCGGGCTGAACCAACAGGACTACTAACAGCTTCTTCCCCTCAGCTGTCAGACTGTTGACAAAGCACTGCACCCGTCTCATGCTGCCGAGCCCATGAAGATCAGGATATGCCAGATGTTCTTAAATTGGTTGTACATTATGCATATAGTGTATATACCTCTTATATAGTGTATTTTTCACGGTATGTCTACCCACTGCTTACTGTACAAATCGCTGGCTCTTAATGTATATACTCCTCTACTGTTCATTATTATTCGTATATATTACATTACATTACATCATTTAGCAGACGCTTTTGTCCAAAGCGACTTACAATAGTACATTTTGAGTGATTTGTAGACTTCTCCTTAGCATTTAACACCATTCACTTCCCAATTTTAGCTAACAGACTGCAGGCACATTTTGAACTGGATGATAAACTGATTGGCTGGATTACTAGTTTCTTGACAGGAAGAGTGCTGTTCCCTCTTCTCTACATCTCATATACACACACAACCGCCATAGCAGGTACCTGGGGCAACACCTGATGAAATGTTCAGACGAAAATAATTCGACGAGTCTCCATCAAGTGGGGAATCTCGTCGTCATCATAGGAACGACACCCTGGACAACATGGACAACCACCACCACCAGAGGTGAGGAGGGAGCAAGAGTCGGGGACCACAAAAGACGCCGATACTGCTCAGCTGCAGCCACAAGCTCAAATGAAAATAGGATACGCATCCATACACACAGCAGACCCGTGGCTTAAACATTGTATGCTGTTGTTTAAAACCGCACAATGTCATTATTATTAATGGTAGGAGTAATTTAGTGGTTGTAGTTATAGGCCACAAAAACAATCTTATGTAGGTCCACCAAAAGCCCAGGGCTGTCTCTGCAAACAGACCCGCACCAATATGAATGAACATGACACACAAAATCGGCAGGAACCTGAACTAGTGCCAACTAGTTTAACCTTACTCTATGAAGAGTCACTCCCAGTAATTGTTCAAGCTAAAGCTGGCCAAATGATGGTGAAAATAAATAATAAATAACTCTAACCCTGGGTTTAAAGACCGATATAATTTGCCTTGGAGACCATTCAGAAGAAAAGGAGAAGAGACAAGGGTATTTCTGGCTTTACGATGCAGCCGTGTAGTCACCGTCACAAAATGGGAGGCTTGGGTCACAGTATCCCAAACTATAACCACCAACACTACACGATTTGTATGAATCTATGGTGGTAGTGGTAAATATAAGTTTGATATTATGAGACATCGTATACAGCCAGGTATTAAACATAATTCACATGGGGTTTATTATATCATCTGATTCAGATCCTCAAAGCAGCAGGGCGGCATAGCGAGTGGGAAACCGTCCTTCAACTGGAAAGCTCCCTGCTTAACTGTCCTTGCGCAAGACACTGAATCCCTACCATCTCCAAGGGCACTGGTCTGTAGCTGACCCTAACCTCCCCGTGGAGATGGGCCGCTGGTCTGTAGCTGACCCTAACCTCCCCGTGGAGATGGGCCGCTGATCTGTAGCTGACCCTAACCTCCCCGTGGAGATGGGCCGAAAAGAGAATTTCCCTTTACTGATCTGTAAAGGGAAATTCTCACAAAAAAATGTACATGCATTTCCAATATATTGCCGTAGAACCAGTCTGAAACAGTGGGTGACGTAACAATCAGAATTTATTGAGCAAACGACCTGTCAATCAATCTTTGCCAGATCAGTTGTGAATTTTATTTTCTGACTCCAGCTGCTGAGCACCAGTCATATTGAAAACCTCTGGTAGAGTGTCATTATGGTGATAAATGAGGGGCCTGGGCCACGTGGCTCTGGAACAAGGTTATCCGATCCAGCAGTGTTAGTGGGATATCTCTGATGACCAAAGGCAGGTCTTCATGCTGTAATGGATAGATCACCACACTTAGGGCTGACCGCTCCGCTGAAAATCTAAGAGAGAAAAAACAAGATGAAGGTGGAGTAGTAGATGTCAGTCGACATGTTGGATGCATGTCCCCTGCCCCAAACAAACACACACAGGCACAAGCACTGACCTGTCCAGTAAGGCTTTCTGCAGTGTACGACAAGCCACCAAGGTCCCACCCATGAACATGTGGCACATGACGACATTGCGGCAACGCTCCATGAAGGTTTCCATGGCAAACGGATCAAAGGTTCCACAGCGCGAGATGAGGCAGATGCGTTGCAGACAAGAACAACATGACAGAGCCTCAAAGAATGAATCGTTGGCATTCAGGTAGGGCTGCTCTAACCTGTACACACACATAAAAACACACACAATGTTCAACATAATTTGAAAAGAAGCCAATTTCAACAAAGCTGTAAACTAGTTCCACAACATTTATTCAAAGTACCGTAACTGGTGTACAGGGAAACAACAACTATAGTAGTGAACTTCTTAAGAAGAAATGTCTTCGTAAAACCCACTTACGCAGTTTTCACGAATATTCTGACATTCACCAATGTTTTCTTATTTGGGTTTTGTTCTTGGGTAAGAACAGAATCTACACACACTCAAGAGCACACTTACGCACATCCAACTTTAAATAAATAACTTGAGCGCTGACGTTTGTGCAAAATAATTGACTATTACATTTTCTTAAATTCTACAGTTGTAGAACATTATAGGATTTAAATTACAGTAATATATATATCATTTATAATATATATTATTTTATAATTTTTAGCAATTAATATTTTCTAAATAATTATTATTTTCAATTCACATTCTCGCTAACAAGCCTGTCACTCTTACTTTTCCTCAGCCTCTACAAAGCATCATAACCTTTTTTGAAACTCCTCCATATGTGTATATAATTTCAATAATACTGGTGCTGCTAATTTATCTAGGAACGCCTTATAAAACTCACTGGTCAACCTGTCCGTTCCCTGACTTTTATCATTATTATCTAAACTACCTATTGCCTCTTTTATCGCTACCAAGTTGATATCTCTCTCACAGAATACAGAATACTCCAAATACCAAATACATTCGGCATCGCATTTAATACAATCTCAGTGTTATCATAATTTACTATCTCTTTTTTTAACAGGGTTTTATAAAAGCTTAGAGATAGAGATTGGAGAAAGAAAAATTGGTGGTTTGTCCTCCGTAAGAAGCATAAAATGAAGGAGTCGGAGTGTCACAATGGATGTCAATGCAGCCCATACAATAGCCAAAATTATTAATTTATTTTAAAGCTCCGACATTAAAGTAGATGTCAGTGTTCCCCGCTCTGCCGCTCCAAATATGGACAATGTGCTTTTCCACGGTTTTATTTCAACGTTTTTGTTACTTTTACACACGGGTTGCCTTTCTTCTTACAGTTCAATTCCGCAGTCAGTGCACAGCTTCGGTGGTTTGTGTGAACAGGTACTACACATACATCGTTTGGACATCACACAGTTGTCCCAGGGCTTATTCCGTGTGCCCACCTAACAATGCGTTTTCTTCCCAATAGAGATGGTCTCTGTGCGCCTCGGCAACTGTACAGTCCCTGATGTGCGTTAACATGTCCATGTCACATAAACAAAGATACGTTCACTGGCGATCTTGGTTTTGGCATAGTGAGTAGGGCCTGCCGTCATACGTTTCACTAGGCTTTCCATTGTGCTATCTGTCTCAATGGGTCAGTCGCACCTACTTGAAGCAAGCCGGAGGAGAGAGACACGCACTCACCAACGCGGCGGTATAGAGGGTTCTTATGCAAAAAGTCAGTTATTTAAAGCCCTCATATTTAGGTAAAGTTATGGAAGGAGGAAGAAATTGCCTTTTCAGTGTTGGAGAAACTTAAAATAGAAAATAACGCAACATGGGATTCGGCTTTTCTAGTGTCAAACATTATCCACATAAATAACAAACTATTATGGTATATTAGCGGAAATAATTCAGGTTTTTCATTGACAGAGCACAGTGAATTGAGTGAGAATGTGATTTTGAACATTTGGAGTTTCACTACTTTGCCATTTGGCGTCGCCAACTGACAAAACCAGAACAATGTCTAAAGTTTGCGGGACGGCACGCACATCCTCAGTCTGTTATTTGTATACATCCCGACGTGTGCGTGAAAACTGGCGTAAGCAAACTTTTTGTGCATACACAACGTTTATAAATGAAGTCCCTGGTTCTTAGTCTACTCTCAAGCAAAACACCCATTCAAAAATCCTTAATTTTGAAAAAGAGGAACAATCAATTGACCAAAGGGACATTTAGTCATATAATGAATGAAGGGTATACATAAGTGTATTCTAACCTGAGTTCCTGTAGCTGTGTGCAGTGTTTAAGTGTGTCCAGCAAGGCAGGGGTGTAGTTCATTGTCTTTAAGGACCCCAAGTTGGCAAGGGATAATACCTGTAGGTCTTGACACCGCTTGGACAGCTGTACCAGCCCTGTCCCCTTCAGGACTCCCGGAAGCCCAGCCAGAGTCAGACGACGTAATTGTGGCAGTGCCTCTAGTGCTGCTAAGTGTGTATCGCCGACTCCTCGAGCCCAGGCACACATACCACGAGGCTCCACACATGCACGTGTGCAAGGCTCAAGCCGAGGCAGCACAGAGATAAAACCGGGTCCAATGAGCTCTAAAATCTCCAAAAATGGGCAGCCAGATAACAGCTGTGCCAGCCCCAAGGTGCTGTCCCTAGGCAAAGAAGACTCTGAATCTGGCTTGTAATTCTGGAATCCCACACGTGGAGCCTTCCTCAATCCCAGTAACATGGAAGAGGGCGAAGTAGTGTGTGTAGAGATGTGATGTGTGTTTAAGCCATCTGACAGGGCACAGGCAGGCAGAGTGAGTGAGCGCAGGCATCTGAATTTGGCCAGGCTGGCACACAGATGTGTTTCCCCACCTAGCCCGGGTGTGTTTTCATGGTGATAGTGTGTGTGCATCAAGTTCAGGTGTTTGAGGTTGGAACAGCCAATTGCCAGCCGGCTCATTGTCCCAGCAACCAGCTGATCTTCTCCCCCACGTATCCCAGTGCACTCTGGGTAAGGGGCATGGCTTATCCCGCTGAGGTTGAGGCTGAGCAATTGTGTAGCATCTTTGACACCACCCTCTAGTAGAGACTGGAAGACCTGTGCCCATAAAGCTGGGCAACGGCTGAAGCTGAGGTGCTTGGGGCTGTTGCTTTTTAGGGCTCGCTCTAGTGACAGGGAATCCAACCAAGAACGAGGAAGTTGCAAGGCCTCCAGGTTGCCATGATGACCCAAGCTCTGGGCCAATGAGGGGGCAGCAGGCCAGTGGGCAGGGTTTGGACCAGGAATTGACACTAGGAAGACTCGAAGATGCTCTGGAACATGAACGCTGAATACAGCTAGGTAGAGAAGGAGCAAGGTCTGGTTTACCTAAGAACATCAACACAGACACACTAATTACAGGTACGCAGATTGCACATATTATTGCAGTACATATTGCAGATATTTGTGAACAGATTACACTCATATGCACACACTAACACACAAATTCACCTCTCCTGGGGCTAGTCTAGCGCTGAACTCCTCTAGCTGTTGGTAATGAGGCACACTGCTCTGGCCCACCATCAACTGGCAGCAAACACCAACACCCTCTCTGGTCACATTTGAGATGTCAAACTGCAGTGCCAATCTATGAGTAGAAACACGCACAAGAACATACACACCCACAAACCCAACCTTTAAATAATGAAGCAGTAAAACAGTTATGTAATTTGTCCTCAACCAGATGCTTCAATGCAAAGCAACAAGACTGTGAATGCCAAAAAATTTTGGATGGGAAATTCAATCAGTTTAGTGGTGCTAAACTCTACCAATGGACCAAGTACATAAAGATGGCTGCTTCCTGGTCTGACATCATTACCTGTCCAACAGTGCAACGTGTTTATCAAGTGAATATCACTCTTACCATCTTAATGCACCTGGTCCACTATGCTATGCAGTTATCTGATAGGTCATTCATTACCTGCGTAGTTGGGCACAACAGGGCACCACACCGTAACTGGGTGTCAGAAGTGTCTGTCTCAGCTCTGACAGGCGGCTCAGTGAATCAACTGCCTCTGAACTTAGCTGAGCGGAGTTGAAGCCTGGTGCCACATCAAAAGCAAGTGATTTGAGGAGGGAGAGGGAGGAGAGAAGGCGGGAGAGACGAAGTGAAGTGAGGCGACAGCCGGTGAGATCAAGGTGCGTCACTGCCCGGCAGCGAACTAGATGCTCTATGGTAGAGCCAGGTAGCCAATAGCAGCCATTCAGGCTGAGAGACTGCACACGATTGGCTAGCTGCTTCAATATCTGCCGCACAGTCAGGTCATTGGCCTAGGGAAATCATCAAAAACAAGGAAAAACAGAACCAACATAATTTCCATTACCGTAGTTGAATTACCACAGGTCTCCCATTGTGGTGTTAAGCAAATGTGTTGAAAACATACTGAGTTTCAGACTAATGTTCCATGAATTAAACCTAGACTCATGGAACATTTTGATAGAGACCTTCACTGAACAAACAGTTCAGTAAAAGACATGTCTCTGAAACATGCCTCATCAGTTCAAATGATGGTGAAAGGGTTATTTTATTAGTATTACCATATACTCCTCAGAGAGACAGATGTGTGTAAGTAGGGTCTTGTCATGGCAAAGCGAGTATAACTTGCGGCAGACGCGTGCCACATTTAGCAGCAGGTCACACACTGGAACATGGCGGAGGATGCACAGCAAGATCTCGTCAGACAAACCTGACATTCCCACAGAGAGACAAGCCATCACATCCTCGTCACATACAGCCTGAAGAAGAGACAAAAAAGTGCTGGTATACTTTTCTGTCAGAGATGGCCAGTAAATCATGTCAGGTTTATGTGCTTTTAGATCTTCTGTGTATTCAATCAAGCATTAGGAAGAATTAGTCATTTAAAATAGCCGACAACGAGTCAAAGACATGCAAATATATGTGTTTGTGTGTAGTGTGGTGCATGGTGTGATGTACTGTGTATATGATGCATGCAATGTAAAGCCCTTTGAGACATACTTGTATAAAAGGGCTATATAAATAAAGATCGATTGATTGATTGATTGATACCAGTCTTTCTTCATGTCTGCTAGCAATCACAAATTCTCCCACAAAAGACTAATGTTTAGTTAAGATGCAACAATTATCAAAAAATATGTGTTTGCTTTGTATCTATGACCAACAAATGAGAGTGTGCCAAACATTTCTGATTTCCACTATCATGATCTGGATCAGTCTTGAAGAAAATCAGCTAGGGGAGCAGGCAGGATGAAACAAAGAAACGAGGGAGGAAAATGTGTAAATGATTTAACAATTTGAACCAATATGGAAAACAGAGGTTTTTTACGCAACTGACTTAATTACATCCTTAATGTCCTCAGGATGGTTGAATTTGTTGCAATACCACTGCAAGCAGAAGAGAGGTTGTCGGTCTTTGTCCCCAAGTGTTGGGGCAACTCATGAACTGTAATAATGCGTTACATAAATCTGAATTTAAGTACAAGTAAATAATACTATAGCGGTACATTCATGTTTTAAATCAGATAGAGTTATAGTTACCACAGCCGATATTTCAATACAACAAAAACATTGAGTTCAGAATCAGACGTGTCACTGCATCTTGTTGGCAGTCGTTTGAGTTACTTTCTTAGAGGGGGGGGGGAATGAATGCTGCAACATGTAACGTTAAGTTAGTTGCTTGGTATACTGACATTATAAGCAACTTCGCAGCAATGTACAAAAATATAGACGGTATCAATATCAGCAACAATGTGACAGTGCTGAAAAGGGCAAAACGGTCTACCGCCTAGTCAGGAAAATCCCTGTCCGCGCCTGCTAATTCTTTTTGTTTGTTGACAAGTTTGACGTTAGAAACCTACAAACAGACCAAAACACCCTCTCGCCATACCCCATGACATTACTGTGTGTTATATGTGTATAAATGAAACGTGGTTGAATGAGTTTACTGAAATGTAAGTCGAGCCCAGCCAGCTAACGTCGACGTTAGCTGGCTGGGCTCGACTTAGCTTAACCGTGAACGTTACCACATAAATGTGTTGTCGGGGTTTTTCAATCAACCGAACCTGTACAATTTGTCGATCCACATCCTCAGCAAATCCTGTTACAGTCGTACTCATGCTTAGTAGCAAACGCTACAGGTACGATGAACCAGTTTTACACTGAGCTCGACCGCTGTCTCCACTGGTGGTGTCTGAATTCAACGTCGGAACTCCTCTTCTTCTTTGTGACCATCGGAACTCTTTCAGAGACGGACACACAACTACCACTAGTTGTGTTTTTTCCCCAAAGGCCTATTCCATATTAAAAACATCATGAGGACATCCTGAAAATCAAATACATACAAAGTATCTATGGATAGCACAGTTAAAGGTAAACCTTAAAGTAAAGGCATAGATTTATCAATTTCACAGCTTAAGAGTATATTTATATATTGTTAAATATCCTATTAGAAATTAGAGCTGTGTCATTGTGGAGAAAGTTCTTCCCAAAATGTCTAGGAGAGAACAAACGTATATTTTATATTGCTGATACTATGATGACTTTCCCTATTGACTGCTATACTTTTGCTTCTGCAATTACCTAATTTCCCCACGGGGCTCAATTAAGTGTTATATTATATGAGAATACTTAATACGAGCTTGCACTGATAAGTCATTTGTTGCCATGTATACATTTGTCTGTGGGTTGGATTTCCGCCAAACATCAGTAAGACACAGACCAATACACAATTTGACAGTATTAACTCAAACTGGCTTAGGAGGCCATGTCAATTGTAATTTGGAGCTGCATGAGTCTCCTCCCAATATAACCTTGGCATCAATAAAAACAACTTTCTTGTGTTTATGTTGCGTGTAACCCTGACATGGCTATACCTATAGCTGCCTTGCAGTCAATCCAATAGCTTGAACATGAAATGCGAGCCAAATAGCTAGGCTTTTAAGTGGAATGGCCCCACCATTGACTGATGGTGTAAATGGAGTAAATTGTGCAGCTTGGATGAAAAATTATGATAATAACGACTTTTCCATATGCTTTGAGTTTTCAGTGACCTCGGTTTGGATCCAATTCATGTAGGAGCTGTTTATCAACATTGCTAACAATGTAACCTAGATAATAGTTTGAATCTGCAATCTATAAACAATGATCTCACCCGAATGAAATTATTCACGACCTGCACGTATGAAGCTTATACCTGTAGGCATCACCCTGTGTGTAATATGGAACTTAATCCGTAGACATAGATGTCACATACTGTAGTACAAGCACATATTTCCAATGAAACTTTATCCATTCCTGAAGAAGGATCCTGCAGATATGACACAACCCGCAGTAAAACACATCTTGAGCACTTGTGGTTGGCAAGTTGGCCAAGACATTAGAGGCTGACCATTAACACATGGCAAGGTCACACTATGATGCTCTTGATGAAAGAATAAACTGTTCACACTACTCATAATAAAATAAACATAGAAGAAAAATATACTTGGTCTGTATAACCCTCCCGGGAAAAAATCTGTCTTAGTGTCCTTGAGCAAGACACCTAACCCCAAAATTGCTCCCGTTGAGCAGGTTGGTACCTTGCATGGCTGCCTCCGCCAACGGTATGACATGTAAGTCGCTTTGGATAAGAGCGTCTCCTAAATGCTGTAATGTAATGTATGTAAGTCGCTTTGGATAAAAGCGTCTCCTAAATGCTGTAATGTAATGTAATAACCAAGGAAATGTATGTACATATTCCTCCGATGAGCACACGCTAGTCCCCTACACATGCATCCGCTCAGATAAGTCAGAGTTCAGTGCAGAGACCTTAGAGAAGTTTTGCTCTTCAGTGCCTTATTCAAAGACACTTTGATTGATGTGATGAAATGTGTACAATTCTTTTTTTTCACAGATTATTCAAATGTCCAGTATTAGATAGAGACTATGACGTAAGGTCTTGTCCCGTTACTCTCCAGACACTCTCCTTTGCGTCCTCCCTTCCTCGCGTTGGCCCTTAGGGCGTCCTCTCCCACAGCAGTTTCAAAAGATTGGATATCCCTCCGCTTCTGCACCTCAAACTCCTTCTTTTTGCTGTCTTGGGACGCCTGGATGTTCTTATAAATCTGTGCACGAGATTAATCGAGATTCAACGGTACTTATGCTGCACAAAGAATCTCAAACTCTTCCCATTACAAAAAGATTCTCACCGTGGCATGGATTTCTGCAATCCTTTCCTCCAGGTTTTCCTCTGGATCACCTACGACAAAGTGCCCGGCCATCTGGGTGGCACTGTTGACTCCAGGAGAGCGGGGATGCCTCCCAAACATAGCATAGTATGGGGTGTACTTTGTTGATCTCTAACAAAATCAACAACAACAGCATTACATACTACACTTGTCTTATTTTGTATGTACCATAATACCATTTTGTAGTTGTTTGTGTCACTCTTTATTACCCGTTTTGAATTGTTAATGGCTGAGACGACACGTCTCAAATGAAGATCCCAGTCATTCTGCTCTTCTTCACGGTACTTAGCCAATGCCCCTTTAATGGCTTGTTTTGTCCTCTCCTTATAACCATGTGATTGAGGGTGGTAAGTGGAGGTGATGCAGTGTTTAATACCAAACACCTCAAATATCCCACGGTTCACCTGTAGAAGCATCAATGTATGCACATATTAGTAAAGTACTCTATTAACAGCTATTATAACAGCTTGTATGGCAGATTTGCTCTGTTATAGTGAGTGTGAATATTCGGTACACTGAAAATTAAGTGCGTACCTCGTTCACAAACCCGCGTACTTGGTCTGTTATTATTTGGTCAACCAGTCCGAAATGTAGGAGGACGCTGATAATCTTTTTCACCACTTCGGCAGCAGTTTTGTTGCGAATGGGCTTTGCAATAACCCATTTAGTGAAAAGATCTGTCATGGTGAGGATATACCTGCAAGATAGATTACATTTGTTGCATTTGAGTACATTTATTATTTTAGCCTCTTTGAACATTCAGGAATAATATAGCACACTTAACTCACATGAAGTTCTAGAAATGAAATACTTAATCCTATACACGTTTCGCCCCTATGCCATAACAATAGAGGGTTTTAGCAGAACTCTCTCATGCTGCCCGTCACTAAAACGTAATGTGGAGATTGGTCTGCGAAAGTAGGGTTTCCCATGCTCGAGGGCATTTGTTGAGATGCTTTGTGTACGGTTTAACCCATTAGAGCATTTAGCAGACACTTTTATCATAAGCGACTTACATACAATCATGTGTATGCACTTGACAGTATACATATATATATATATCACATCATCCTATACATACTACATCATGTACATACTACACACAAACGCATGTCTTTGGACTGTAGGAGGAAACATGCAAACATGCAAACCTCACACAGAAAGGACCGGGGCGGAGATTCGAACCCAAGACCTTCTTGCTGTGAGGCGACAGTGCTAACCACTGAACCACTGTGCTGCCCTCAAGTTTTCTGTTGATCATATTATTTGCAAATACAGTATTGTTAGTCCATACAGGTTGGGCACCACTAGGTGCATCACAAAGAGATTAGAACAACATACGTCCTGCCCTTTGAAGTGGTGTGAAGTGGCCCAATAAAAGCCATCCCCAAAACACTCCATGCGCAGGTCACCTTGATGGGATGCTGGACTGGGGCCACCATGTTAACCGTGCCATTGTGCTCACACTGAGGACACTCATCAACCTGCAAAATAAATAGACACAAACTTCCATCAAAACGTGCTGGTATTCTTTTTGGACTTCATGTGACCATTTTTTCAGGATGTCTCACCCATTTGTTAGCATCCGCTTTGATGTTGGCCCAGTAGTATGATGTTCTAATCTTCTCTATCGTTCTGGACTTGCATAGGTGCTCTCCAGTGGCGAGAGTATTGTGGCACTCTCTCAGCACCTGATCTCTTTCCTCGATGTTCATAACTACCAAACGCATGTTGTCCCGGAAATTGTAGTACAGGCGGTTATCTATAAAAATAAATAATGTCTTATCATCGGCATGCCATTTGATACATTTAATACCAAGAGAATGTTGTAAAATCACAACTACTGAGTCAATAGAAAGAATCCCAAATACATGCATTTGGAAATAACTTTGTACATTACAATTCCTACTATTGGAATCTCTGACTGCATAATGTATACAATATCTAACCTTTTACTAAGTAACGCATAGAAGATCTTTTGACATCACGTTTATGTTGTTTACTGGAGTGTGTCAGAGGATGGTGGCCACCACCCTCGACATAGTGCTTGATCTCTGTGTACAACCGGAAGCTCTCCATGTCAGCGTTCTCCTAAACGACAGGAATTAAACAAAACAGAGAAAACTGAATAGATCTATAATTGCACCATCTAGAGGATATATGTGGCCATGTACAAGTACAATATAACATAAATTACAGTTTAATTAATCAATAAATCAAATATTTAGCATCCCTTCATGTCAGTGTATCTGTCTACAGGGTGTGAATTACAGGGGGGATGGGGGGGGGTCGAAACATTTATATATCCTTCTTACCTGTAGTCGTAAATTTACAATATACTGTATGGCCCACAAAATCTTGCAATACAATTTCAGACATCCCTAAAGTGGACCATACCATTTCTTAACCTTGACGTTAGTTGAAGTTCTCGTCTGCCTTTATTCAATACCGATACCAATATTTTACGGAACAATTTTACAGATACCGATACTGATAATGGTAATTTCTTAAATGAGAATATTTTTTTCAATGATAGTACAGTATTTTGCGGCCTATAGGGCACACCTAAAAGCCTATAATCTTCTCAACTAACGACAGTGCGCCCTATAGACGGGGCGCCTTATATACGGCCTTATATATTAATTCTGGTTGTGCTTACTGACTTCGAAGCGATTTTGTGTGGTACACGGCGCTCACAAAATGTTTTAGTACGAGTTTGGTAAACTAAAATGCCCCACCGCTAGCAGCATTACGGTAATGTGGGCGGAGTTACATACGTGCTTGTGCTTACTCTCCAGTGTGTCAGGTCACAAAGAACAAAATGGCATCCAGTAGAGACACGCGTTCAAGCTCAAGGCTATCAGCCACGCGGTTGAACATGGGAATAGGGCAGCTGCGAGAGAATCTATTCGACTGAGGCAACAGCGTTCAAAGATGAGCGAGTGGCTGAGAGAAATCTACCCCAAGAG
>OMOT01047206.1:0-19615 GCA_900312575.1 Acanthochaenus luetkenii
AACATGAGGCTACTGAAACCTAAAGATACCACTAGAACTCATTCAGAAGCCATATGCAATGAAAATATCCAAAACATTTTGCATGATATCACAGGGATTAAATTCTCCTTCTGGGTGGTAAGAAAATGATCCTTAAGTAAACTAAGTGAGTTTAATATGTACATTGGCATGAAAGCAAAGTTATAAACTAAAGGGTAATTTATACTTCTGCGTCTAAACTACACCGTAGCTATTGATAGCTACGTAGCTGTGATTGGCCCACTGTGTCTGCCGATAGTGAAGACAATGGAGCAGATTTCAGAGACTAGCTGAGCAGGTTTGCAAATATATTAATTTGTAGGACACCTCATCTCTGAATTATGAAGACAACCAGATGTCACAGAATTCGGAGAATGTAAACACTACTACTGCAGAGGTCTGCCGCAGAATCAGCAACGCAGAACTATAAATGCTTGTACCGCCATAGACGCGGCGACGCAGAAGTATAACTCACCCTTGAGTTTTCTTCAAGGTTGGCATGCTGTTGGCTCAGTCTGGGTGAGAACTCCAGTTCATGCTATACCGTTCTCTACGGTTTTCATCTCTTCTCTATTACTGTGGCCAAACCTGCTAGTTAGTCAAGGAGGGTGGATTGCTCACTCCTCTGTTCCCAAGAGCCCATGGGTGCTGTGATGGGAGCAAGGGTCTCTGATTTGGTTAACAGTGTGGTGACTGAAAGCAAAGGCCTAGTTTACATATATCTATTGCTATTCCACCCATTTTCAAACCATTACCTGTAGGTAACGGCCTATCATGTTTTCCATTCAGGTTCATATTAACTCCTTAGGCTCTCTCTCACACCTTACCAATGTGTTTTCTCCAGTGGCGCAATTCCACATTCGCATACGGTCATCAGTTCCTGTAGTGAGGAGGTAGAGCCCATCTCCAGTAAAGCACAGGCCATTCACTCTTCCATTATGGGCTGTGTTCACTGGTCAGAGACAGGTAACATATCAATGACAAATCTACGTACTGTACTTACACTATTGATACTATATCTCTATAGTACATACACACACACACATGTCTCTCTCAGTACAGAGACTAACATCACTGACACTGACTTTGTCCATGTTGTTTCTCGCCACTGATACATCATTAAACATCTACTAATTGATCAGATTGACTACTGTCTGTTCCTATGCTCCGGTATCAATATCACCATAAAACAGTAGAGTGTCGTGACAGAGGGGGAGAAAAACTGTATGATGAGGTGCTCAGTCAGTATCCAAGCTAAGCCCCAAGCTGTTACCCTGCCGGTTACATCCCAGGGGTCTGCCTGACAACCATTTATATCCTGATCACCTCCATATGCCTCTGTTTTCTCCTTCTCTAAGTAAAGGGTGAAAAAGAGTTCTGCCCACTCACTTCTAAACAAAGAAAGGCAGGATAGGAAGATAAGGAAACATGAGGTGACAGCACCTGCCTCAGAGGCGGCTTTCGACTCGTCTCCGTTGTGCTGGTCCAGAGTGAAGAGACTGCCAGAGGCCCGACGCACATCCCACACTTTCACCCTGCTATCTGCACTGAGAAAGAGAAAGAGGGGAATATTTTTTGTTGTTTTGTCCCTCATGGTTAATTATATCCTAAATAATCTCCATGGTTGATAATCCTGTAATGGAAAAATAACCAGACACATATAACCTGAAATTGCCTTAATAATGTACTTGCATAAGAACATTTAGAATACTGTTTGCCATTTCGTAATATGGGATAATCACTCCCCTTTGTCTTTTGTGATTAGAATGCTGTGTGACTGAAACTGCTAACAACTAGACTACAGACATAGAATAATGTGTTAGTTCAGCTCATATGATACATTTATCAGAATATTGTATTACTGTGCATGAGAAAGCAAGACTGTGGTTGCAAGTTGAAGGTCAGAAAGACTGGACAACATTCTTCCCTCACATGATGCTTCAGCCCCATCTCTTCCTGTTCTCTGCATCATATACTGTGTTGTATACCATCACCTTGCTGAGAAAAGCCTACAGCCAACTGCAGAGTGAGTGCTGGGTTTTCTCCTTGCTTGAACAATAAAGATATCAAAGCTTTGACAAATAGAGACTTGTGTATTGAATAAGATCTATCTCACCAAAGGTTCCGTAGGGCACCGCGTGCTGTGCAAATAATTTCCACGACAATCTCGCTAAGAAGTCGAATCCTGGGGTTTACGGGTACAGCAGCTTCACTTGTCAAAAAAAGCATCATATACTGACAACTACCAGGATCCCAGTGATTGTTTTAAAAGGTCAGTTTTCTGGTGGGATTTTACATTCTGCTCCAAAATCATATACCTCTGTGTGCCACTCCAGTTGTTTTCAAAATCACTTACAGTCCAAAGGGACAGCAGCACAATGGTCCTAATGGGTTAATTAGCGGGTCTAATGCAGCATAAAGCAGGTGGGTACTCTATCTACCATATGCAATACTGGCAATCCCAGGGAATGGGCTACTGGAATGCCACTGTGCCATCCTACTGCCAATGTGGTGACATTATCCTTGACTAAGGTTGCCAATGTGGCTAGATGGCAGGGAACTGAGATGACAAGACATGCTGGGATACCACAAGGTGGGAATCACCCTGCACTTGGCATTATAGTTTGATATGGCATCGGGGCAAACTAAATGATGGTTTCAGAGGGCGTAGCCCCACAGAAAGAATGGCAAATAGCAGAGCCTACCTGGCAGTGGCCAAGATGTGCTCGTATCTGGGCGACCATTGCACAGATAGCACCTCTGCTCTGTGACCTGATGGGGTAGAAGAAGTTATTACTTATCGTTTCAGTTATGTGTGTGTACATGTGCGAGAGAAAGAAGTCGGTGGAGAGAAAGGAAGCGACTAAGTGTGTGCGTTTGTTTGTGTGTGTGTGGTGTAATCCACTAACCCTGAAGAACGTGAATGCGTGAGCCAGACTTCAGGTCACACAGCTGTATTTTAGGGTTTTTGGTGCCAACTGAAAATGCAGACAAAGTGACAGTTTAGAGAGGATCAATAGGACTCATTCAGTATTTCTGTGTCTAGTCCAGAAAAAGAAAAACTCCTGCACACTGTCCTCTACACTTGCATAGGATACTTTATTAATAAAACACTGTTTTGGTCCACAAGACCTTGATCAGGTTTATGTGTTTAAAACACTAAAAGAAAGTGAATTACAAGGCTTATTGAAAAGTTGAAAATCAATGCAAAGTAGTTTGCAGACTACTTTGTTGTGTCTGTCCTTTCAATCATATATATTAACCTTTATTCATTCTTACTTAACAAAATTTGCACATTTTAAGGATCTTGTTTGATAAATGTGAGTACAATCTCCCCCAACGTGTATATGGGACAGGTGTTTCAGAAGAAAAAAAGTCTCAAGAGTCTCAGGTTCTCATAGATGAGGCGTGGTGAATATGAAAACACACGATACTAGCTTCTGATAAACATCAACTAACACACCCAGCATTTACACATTGGGGGAGGGGGGGGAAGGAAACAGACACTGTAGCAGACACCAGGTTACAAACAAACAGTTAAAGAGACTGCTGTGTGAGCATGTGTGTGAAAGGGATCACCTGTGTGCACATGTGAATGTATACACACTGAACAGGTATGAGTAACCGGTTGGTCCTGCTTGGTGACATTGTGAGGTAGCACCTAGATTCCTACCATGTTTCTCCACAGAAATCAGTGTCTGCATTTGAATCCATGTCTAATCCCCTTCTGACCCTTGTTGTGCAGTCCGCGAAGTGCCGAGGGGAAGCACGTAGTACACTGGCTGGAGAAATGCCCTGATGACATATGCTAACTATGACAATTATCTCCTAAGTTCAAAGCATTTCTAGCAGACACTGGTTTGTTCTGTCTCACGCACCATTGACAATGGCAGAAGTTTTGAACTCTAAGCACACACACGTAAACACAAACATGCACACCTGCAATAAGGCTGTGTTTCCTGGCGATGGGGGACATGTGGTGGCAGTAGACATTTTCTTCAAAGTGGAAGACTTCAGCAGGCTGAATAATCAGAGACAAAGAGTGGGAGAGAGAGAGAACGAGAAAGAGAACAATCAGCTGTGGTCAAGCTTCAGCCCTGCCTTGTACTATGGAGAAATAGGCTGTGTGTGTTTTGATTGTGTGTGTGTCTGTGTATGCGCAACAGAGACTAGAGTTGAATGGAGAAAAAAATAAATATTTTATGATCAAATATACAGCCACTTAAAGATGCAAACCACTATCAGTAAAGTCTGAAGAATGTACAACAACACAGTGCTGCTCAACCTTGGGGTTATCCAGAGATCATGGCATGCTGGTTTTCAACAGAGCTTTGCTACACACTTATACTTTCAAGTATTAGAGGTAATGATATGGTCTCAGCACGTCTTCCATTAATCAATCACATGTATTGCCTAAAAATTGAAAATAATAATCATCACTATAAGTCAAACTACACCATTCTTTCGCACGCCGGCATTCCTTTGTTTTTAGAGGCCAAAAGCTAAACGGGCTGGGACTCAATGCAGTGGTGACATTTTTTGGCATATATAATATGCAACACCATTTCACCAAGGATGTACTGTAACAGATACAAATCTGGACGTCCTGATAGCTCAGTGGTCCAGGTACCATGTAACCGCGACGTCCTGGGTTCGAATCCAGCACAAGACCTTTGTTGTAGGGGTGGGAATCGATAGTGATGTCAAGTTCAAGTTCATTTATTTATATAGCCCTTTATCACAAGCATGTCTGTCTCAAAGGACTTTACAGAAAATGAGCCAACTAGATCTACCTGAACGAATGTCACGATTCGATTTAAGATTTCAGACGATTATCGATTCGATTTTCAATTACTTATCCACCATTTGACTACAGTAACCCATTAAATACACCCCAAGAGCAAAATGATGGCACCATGATTAAAAAACACTGAGTCAGCTGAATGTACTTTAACTTCTCTTTTATTGTGTAAAGCACTGCTGCTTGTATTTAATTTGTCATGATGTCAGTTTGTCAGTAAAAACTAAATCTAAACCAAATATCCAATGTACTGATACATGTAAGACCAGTTTCATAGACACAGATGTTTGTATCTTTTTTTTGCTGTGGGTGATATTTTACATTCTTCCCCACAGTGGAAATTGAACCTTGCTCTGGCAGTCTTAGTGCCTTGCTCTAACAATTGAGCTACATTGGATCACATAAAGTAAACCAGAAGGCACTCGGGGAGCAAAAACCTCCAACACTGAACAGGCCAAAACATTTTGATGACAAAATGTCTGTAACGTAAGAATCGATTCTTGGGAGTTGGTGAATCGATCGATGATCGTGGTCAATAGAATCGCGCTTCTTACATGAATCGATTTTTCCCAACACCTCTAGGCGACACATACCTGGCGTGAAACCGGCAAAAATAAAACATGAAGAGAAAGACGAAGAGACATGTCTGTGTTTTTCTGAGAGGTGGTTTTGAGTTTGAAGTAACAGCTAAGTTACGTGCTACGAACCGTAGGGACAACCTCTGGTCATAAACATATGCGGTTTGGCTCGTAACTGGGTAACATCTAACTTTGTCTATTATCCTTTTCTGGATATCAGGAGTCAAAAGACGTTTCTCTCTTGGGGCAGAGCATTTATTACCTCCGTGTAAAGAACACAAAGTCCACCAGTAATATAAAGAAAGTGTAAAGCATGGTACATTTCACTGGGCTGGTTGTCTTCACCGCTCCACTGACCGCTAAACACATGTCCGCATGTATACGGACATGAAAAACAAGTATGCCGTAAGTACCCAGAATGCAACACTCTTAAAGCAACAGGCACAATTTCTCTATAGCTGCTTTTTATTTCTATGTTTTGATTTGCAGTACCAAAAAAAATCTTCATATTTTAATAGTATTTTTCCACTGATTGAAAACAAAGCTGTTATTTATTTGAAAAGAGGTAGCTGTTTATATTAAGTGTCTCATTTGTTACAAAACTGTTTAAATAAAAGAGTGAATTCACCTGATTGTATATATTTTATTGACAAGGGGGACTTAGGATAGTACGGGGTAATTTTAAGGATCATATTGAGCAGGGTTTTGATATGTCTGATGATGAGGTGGGAACTGTATGAATTGATAGCTGCAACATTTTCAGTCCGTTTTTGAAAAGAAAATGTCCAAATTTTGATTCCAGCTTCTCAAATGTGATTATTTCCTGTGCAATGTCATTCATTGTGGGTTGTATTTAGGATAGTACGGGGTAATTGGACATCACTAAATTGGGAGAAAAAGAGGATAAAATATATTTACAGTATATATTCAGCTTCTATTGTTGTTGGCGACTTCAATAGGGTTAATATGAGGAAAGTTTTGCCTAAATATCACCAGTATATTAACTTTCCTACCCGTGGTGATCAGACTCTTGACCATTGTTATTCTCAACTATGGGACAGCTATAACCCCTCTAGTACATTAATCCTATGTACATTAATCGTACATCACCACAATTTAATGTACATATCCATCGGCGTTCCTTCACTTTATATTTATAATATTTATTCTTACTGTCTATATTCCCCATCATTTCTGGCTCTGTAACTGCTGCTAATGTTTTACTGTTATGTACATTTTTGCTATTCTTGCCCTTATTTGTGATCCTTTTTACTATTTACTATTTTTTATGTCTACTACGTACCGGTAGTTGTTGCTTGCCATGTCTTAAGAATTTCACGGTTCAGAATGACCTTGTGTTATACTCTGCACTTAACACTTTGACTTAGAATGCTGGGTAAGTACTGTAAAGACACCATTAGACATGCAACACAATATAAAGAGCGTCTGGCTAAACCATGGTTTCACAAGAGACGGCTCACTTGACCGCAAGCATACCGGACTGAATAATCCGCTATGTTTTTGCGTCTTTAGTTGACTTCTTCCGTAGATTTATGAATTCTTATTACATTAAATTCTACATGACTTCCCCCTGCTGATGACCTTTGGTAGTGTTTGGATTAGTTGGAAGTTCACAAATTAAAATGAAAATGTCTTATTTGATGTTCATCCTATTTAAAAAATGTGTGTTAAGGGACAAATGGGAAATAAAACTAAGAAAAGGCAATTCATGTTTTGAATAAAACAAAACTAGGCATGTAGGGCTGGGTTTAAAAAAAGATATTTTCAGATTGAAATCGATCTTCATTTGAATTATCGGATATCGATTCATAAAATCCTGACATCGATCTTTTAATATATGCCTTTTACTGTGGATGCGTGAAGCTTTATTAACCCTGTTGGTCTTGCGTGGCCAGCCTTTGGTTCTTCACGCAACAAGGCCTGAGGCCACTTAATAGGTTTACGCCATTTCCGCCACACGTGTCTCTACCATGTTTGTTTACAAGCGCGGTAACAAACAAGTATAAAGTCGCCAAAGCCACAGAGAATATAGACTGGGAATCTTGCCAGAATAAATATGGAGAAATATTGGAGCATTTCAAGATGCAGTAACTCATATACGGTAAACATTTACCATGCAATGTTACTAAGAGAGTTACAGTAACACAGAGACATGTGTAGAGTAGACCGGGATAAGGACTGAGAGAGAGTTAACTTGTTGTGCCAAGTGACTAAGTGTTTAAATAAAAGCCATTCTTCTGATAAAAGCCTCTGTCATCATTTTACAGTAACCTTCTGCTGAGGGTGCGACTCCTTAGAAAAGGACTTTCCACTAGGGAAAGGACTATCCACTAGGGATGGGCGGATTGAAACTGGTATTGATATTCATTTGGTATCGATGCCCTTTAGGTAGATCTAGTTGGCTCATTTTCTGTAAAGTCCTTTGAGACAGACATGCTTGTGATAAAGGGCTATATAAATAAATGAACTTGAACTTGAAAAAGTATCGATTTCAAAGCTATTTTAATCCAACATGCGGTTGCGTCTCTCAAGCGTAATTGTTCCCTACGAGGTGGGAAACTCCCCAGTTCCCACTACGAGGTGGGAAACTCCCCATATCCCAGGTGTCATGAAGGCAGCCATAATTTCCAAGAAGTGAGAAAGCATCATGAAGGGGGTTTAGTTTCATGGACTTTTCAATTTACAATGTCCAGAGGTTTTACAAGACTGTTGTTCAACACGAACTGATTTCTTGCTCTATTTTCAAAGGCAATTCAGAGCCTTTTTCAATTTATGATTGTTGGTTTAATTGTACTTGTTCATTATTTATATGGTTGTTTGTGTCTTTCGGTCATTTCTCTTCTGATACACTGCTGTAGTGTGTTGGTCAGGTTAAATAAAAAATACATTAATGTAACTGCTTTGGGGTCAGTTCTTAATGTAAACATGAATATTTAAATAATGCACCAGGTTAGAGGATTCTTTGTACATTCGTTCTCTGAGAATCTCTTTCAAATCCAAGCAAAATTGGTATTGTAACTGAAACATCCCTAACCAAATAGATATTGAATTTAATTGAGAATTGAATTGGGACCTTGTGAATCGGAATCAAAATGATTCAGGAAATCAGTGGCGAGACCCAGCCCTAGAGGCATTTTGTTATTTTGTATAGACAAATTCTTCATCAAATTTACAGAATACGTACTATATCGTGATATATACCGTTATCGTGATATGCAATTAACCATATCGTGATAGAAGATTTTGTCCATATTGCACAGCCCTACCACTGACCTACTGAAAGTATCTTGTGAATATTGACAAGGTGATTTGTGATGTAATATTTTATATGCTCAAATATAATGTTTTTTAAGGAAAAATACACACTAAAATAAGTTAACACTGTTTAACAAATCAGCTGTTGCTGATATACCTTGAATTTATGGGTGTATTTTTATATTTCCCACGGATAACTGGCCAAAAATAGACGTCATTTTCAACACAACTACAATGGAGTGTGATCTGAGAAAAATGTCCAGCTATCTAAAACTGTCATGTTTTGATGTCATTCCCTCAGAATCAAAGAGCAATGGCTTCTCTCTAGACCATTTTTCACCAACGTTCAACAATCATACATGGAAAATTCCATTCCAAGAGGATGAGATACCAATTTCTCCTCCGACAGTAACCTCCAGTGGTCCATAATGCAATGCACCCACAAGACATGTGTTTTGAGTAAGGGGCGCGACTCGCTTGAGACTGTAAAAACTCTTGCTCTTGCTACGCTATCACTATCAATATCGTTACTGCTCTCTCACGTAAACGCGTAAAACCTACAGCAGAATGTAACACGTTCAGGCATGTTCTCTCTGGGTTGTTGAAAGGCATTCTGGGAAATGTAGGAAATCACTAACAAGTAGAAGTTGATGAGGCAGGTTTAGGGAAAGTGGGTACACCAAAAAAAGTAACTTACTATGCTTCATCACAAAAGAACTCCTGGAACATCACAGATTGGTGACACAGAGCAGTGTAAGATGTCCGAGGGTGGACTTTCCCTTTAACAGTGGTTCCTCTTCTCTCTCAGCAGTCATGCCCTTCCGCTGGTGCTCAGACAACAACTCTCTCCACTAGCTTCCAGCCTCTGGCTCCAGCTCCTCCACAAGCCGTCCAGAGACTGAAGGACCAGAACCGTCTCCTCACGCAGGTAAAGCAACATTCAATACAGTGTATATACAGCCAACATATAGAAGTCACCAATAGCTCACACTTGCATTGTTACCTACTGCCAATGTGATAAGTTCAATCTACGTTTTTTGGCTCTCAGTCAGTTCAACCTTTGGGAGTATGCGTTTAACCCACTCCATCTCTCTTCTCTTCTTCCTTTTCATCAAGGAGGTGACAGAGAAGAGCGAGCGGATCACGCAGCTGGAGCAAGAGAAGTCTGCCTTGATAAAACAGCTGTTTGAGGCTCGTGCCCGCAGCTCGCAAGACACTAGCACCATGGACTCCACCTTCATCTGAATACAGTTGTACTAGACACGACACCATAATATTACCATGTTTCAACTATGAAATGACTGTTCTGACACAATACAACCATCACAAACAAAATCTCCAGCCTCCGGCCTCATCTGGAGAAAACGTTTATAAGACTGAAGCAATCCTACCTGGCAAGCTCAGCGCGGCGGGACTCTTGTTTACCAAACTGACCACTTGTGGCAGTGAAGCACCTTTAGCCACTCCATCATAAGACCCTACCCTGCAATATGTAACCACTCCACCCCAAAACAAAATATGCACTGCCTAGAAGTGAGCACTCCTAGGAATACTCGACCCGAGAGACCGACTGCCCCGGGATCCTAGATCCTGTTACTTGTTGCCTTTTCCCTTCCCTACCGAGTCCACCTACACTCCCTCCAAGCTGAAAGCCTGGAACTATCAAGAAGCCAAGAGAAGCTAATGAGATCCCATCGCTTGATTACTTGCAGGACAATGGCATGTGCTAGATCTCAAGAATGAAACCAGACTTTACCGCTCACATACGCACCGTGTAAGCAACAGGAAAACATTGACTTGGACCTAGACCTTTGTCTAGACATTGAGTGGAGTGATTTCCATTATGTGCCACATTTGTATTGTTGAATGGGAAAAGAAATCACCAACTGCAACGGCTTGCTGTGACCTTTCAATCATGTTTTTACGAAAGTCTTTAATTCAGGTACTTTGAACCCAAGCACATACATTCTGCCCATGTCTTTCAGTATTTCCTCCCTTGCGTATTTTAGAAGTAATGTAACTGATTGATCATAATGATATATGTTTACCTGACATTGGGACACTTGCCGGTTTGTAGAGTTTTATTTCAAACACTGAGACAGAGGATCTAGCTAGAATGTCACCCGTACAAGTGAGTAGAACAGTGTTTGATGTCATTACCTTGCCTGAATTTTGAGACAGTGTTTCAAACATTGAAAAAGTGATGGGAGCATCACAGCTCACAAGCCAACGAGATGGTCGAGGGAAGTTTGCACGTAGAAGAGACTTGAGGAGGATAAACATGGTACACATTGAATGTGTTGGCTCCTTGGTTGGTACATGACTGGCTATCTAGTGCCACAGCGTGTCTTTACAGTGGATTTTATTTTCCTCATGAAGCCTCTGGCATGGTTCATAATTTTCAGTTGAAAATATTTGCTGTTCTGAACAGATTTCCCTTTGAAACCTGGAGTTTACATTTTAGTACAGAAGTTGATTAACCTTATGTCCTCACAACTGAACCTGCAACGGGCTGGAAGTGGATGTTTTTTGACCATGTTGTAAAAACATTTAGATAGCCACACGTTTACAAGAGGAATATTTAGTTAGTGAGTGGCAGTAGAAAATGAATATTTAGTTTAGTAATGGAACTGTATGGTACTGTATGTCTGCACAGAACGGTATATACCGGTACTGTTGAGATCTGTTTCTCGCTGGTTTGATTGTATGTCTCTTGCTGCTCAAACTACATTATTTTGAGTGCAACCCTATCACATCTGCTTTCTATCAAGAGTATTCCAGCTTCCTATGAACTGTAAAATAAAAAATATGACCAAATGGTCGTATCTGTATTGTGACCTTTACCATGTATTGCATTGTATCAGAATACCTATATGAGGCTATAAAATAGGCAGTAATCAAATTGACATTACGTAATTTGTATATTCCATGATTTACCAGAATTTTCCTCGATCCTTCCATTTGGCAACGACAGCATCCTATAAAAATAGTGTATAAAAAAAGTATACTATTTAATCATTTTCTTCCTTAATTTTGTAAACGTTTTGTTAAAAACGTTATTTTCCTTTTCTCTGTCTCTGCTTGTAAATAGTACAACTTAACTGAAAAACCACATTCTGGGCATGGCAGCACCGAACAAGGTGACTGGTTATGTGTAGTGTTTGCGATTTGTTTATTGTGTGTTTCTGTTACAGAGTCATAGAAAAAACACCAAAGAATCTACACAACAGATCAGTTTATTTCCAGAATGGTGTTTCATGCTTAGTTCAGTTAAGACTTCCTGTCGCAAGTTAATTAAATGTCCCTTGATTGGGTGGATGGTATGATGTAATCCATCCAGCAGATTTATTCTTCACCCTCAGATGTGATTAGGTCTGGTATATTCTAACAAGGAATATAATGTTACTTGGCCTGCAGTGCTCATAGAAACCCTGCCTGGAGAACTGATGCAATGAATTACAAATGTGTGCGGCTGAAAACTCCAGAGACACATCTTGGCAGGCAGCTGTCATGCTAAAGAATATGAACTGTCATTATGCAAATTAAATCATTTCTAACAAATCAGTCTTCACTGTGTAGTATCATGCTGGTTACTCGTTTTTTAATCATATTAACATGAGATTTGCAATTCTACGTCAGCTTCAGCCGCCTTCTCTTCAAGGCTCAATTCTCTATATCTATATACAGTAGATTGGTGCTTTATGCTGTGGAATATTTTGGGATTTTTAACAAAAGAAGCAAAGTGTCCCATAACAAAAATAACTTTGAATCTGTTCACTACAAGTCATTTTCTCATCTTTTATTTTCAATAATTACATCTATGCATTATTGGCTACATAGGCATAGCAGCATTGATAGATCGTGTTAAGAGGGTCAGTAATATGCTGTTACTGGAACCTATTTCAGTGTTTTTGATGGAGTCATGGGTCCATGTGGAGGGGAGCAACAACCATCACTTCTTTTATCACTATTGGATCTGTAAGTGTGGGTAAGGAGTAAAGCACATCTCAACCTTGTATGTGTTGTAATTGCCACCATATACGTAGTATAGTGCTGCACAGTGTTGATCTGTACCGTCGTATTTTAGGGAGTATTTAACAAAATGACTAAAAACGTAATTTTATCTTGCAAATGTTCCTTTTAACCATGAAATGATTCTTGTCACTGTGCCTTTCCAGCTCTTTGCTTGCAGGAAAAATAAATTAAATACATAATATAATTTTTATATACATTTTAGATTTCAATGGTATGTCATTCAAGAAGACAAAATTGACAGATTTCAGGAAGCTTGAATCGTCCCTGAGCAAATGGCCTATTAAGTTGTATGACAAAAATAGTGTCGTGGCAGATTTGTGTTCATGCCCTGATGTATATATATGTATATATGTAGAATAGGGTGTTAACATTATCCAATGAGGTTTTGGTCACTACACAATCTATAGAACGAGAGTCTGATCTACACCGCAGTCTTCCTCCGAGTCTCTTAACTGTCTAATGAAGAGTGGAGAGTGAAGAGTGAGAGGGTCTTTCTGTGGCCCTCTGAAAAAACATCACAGTCTCTGTTCTGCACATGTTACGTACGTACCACCGACACGCATCACGACTCGAAACATATCAGCCTCGTGTAACAGATTGCACATTGTTACGCTGAATTTCAGAAGTTATTATCTGGACTGTTGCATCAGTTGTTTACAACCAATTTTCCGCCAGGCACCAATGGTTTATTGCATCATTGCCAATCGGCGTGAATGGATAACGGCTTGCCACAACATGTCCTCCAGACAAACCCGTTCAACTCCTCGCTCTCTCCACTCTGTCGTCGTAGTTAATGCATTTACTCTTCGGCGTACCAAATCACTCACAGTTTTGCAATTCTTTTATTAATTCATTTAAACCTGTAATGAATGCACTGTATTATAAGTGGGGCCAAGCAAGACATCATGGCATCCAGGGGGAGATCTTCCAGGTCGGATGGAGCAGGATCCCTGAAGTGTTGGGTCATCTTTGAAGGGATGTTTTCCATGCCTCGTTTTGAGGCGAGGGACAGAAGTACGCAGGAGTCACAAGGAGTAAGTGGGGAGTGGGGACACCAGTCAATGAAACAAGAGGCGCTGCATTATCCTATTAAACAGGTAAGTGTCATTTTGCATAAAAAGGTCACTTCTGACCTCTCCGTTCGAAAGGAAGCACTGTTGAGTTGCTCAATCGTGCAGCCCTGTATTTCATTGTATATAGGCAAAACCGAAGGGCAATGTTCCAGCACCACTGAGTTTATTATATATTGCAGCAGACTATTCTCTACTTATAGTCAGGTTGCACATATATATATATCACCCTTGGATACAGCGATAGTGGGATGTACTGCTTGTTTACATGGTGGACATTTATTACAGGCACATTTGCAAACCATTCTCAGAGCCTTTTTACAGTGTGACATGCATACAGGCGTAGCGTTGTGTGGCTCACACAGCTCTGCGTGTGTCTGAAAATAAAATGGGGATAGGTGTCTACAGTATCGGTTTGATAGTGGTGCTAAATACAGATACAAGGTAAGACATTTCACAATAATTGGCCATTCTACATTCACAGTTTGTTTTGAGCTCATTGTTTCTGTATTCTAAGAGAACTCTATTGAGCCGTGAGAGAAAACACATTTTTCCTAAATCTTCCATTGCATCATCCATTAAAATAAATGTTTTTTTCATTCCCTTTTTTGGTCTATTATATCATTTAGTGAGGGGATATTTATAGTTCATAGAGAATTTTAGGGAAAGTTCATTTGGGCAACTAAATCGGTGATGTCTCATAAGTAACCCCTCTTTCTGCTTCTTCCTTCAACTAGTGTCTTTCCATGTGTGTTTGGTGTATATATCGACCTATAGTGTGTCTCTAATAGCTGAATGTGTAGTGTACGTGACCGTTTCTGTTCATCCGACAGATATCCCCGTTGTTCAGCTGGCTGGTGTCCTCTGACAAGCCCTCTCCCATCCCGCCTTCATGGAGGTATTCTACATCAACTCCTCCTTACTCTTCATCTCTCAACGACCCACCAATTACAGCCTTGGGGACAAGACGGTGTACGAGGTTTGCAAAGACATGCCTGCTGTCATCATTTGCTACCTGGGCCTGCAGTTCATTAACATGTTCCTGGGCATCCCGGCGAACCTCATGGTGCTGTGGCTCATCCATAAGAACAAAGGTGACTCTTCCACCTCAGATATCTTTATACTTCATCTGGCGGTGATAGATGTCTTTTTCTGTCTCATCCCTCCCCTGGAACTGGCCAACATCGTCTACCTGACCACCAGCAGCACCTGGTACGTCCTGCGCTTCTTCTACGGCATCAAAGACTCCTCGCCACTCTTCCTCTCCTGCATCTGCCTGGACCGCTACATGGCCGTGCTCCACCCCATCACCTTCACCGAGCTCAAGGACCGCCGCCACCGAGCAGTGCTGGTCACCGTGGTGTGGCTGGTCACACTGGCCTATGCCGCCGCTAAGTGCGTCGGCAACATCGTCAACTTCGAGAAGGTCTTCACGGTTATGATCCTCACAGCATTCGCCTTCATGGTGTTCTGTAATATTGCAATCCTCTGGGCACTCAGGCAGTCCAGCTCCGGCAGAGACGAGATGCACCCTGTGAAGAAGAGAGCCTGCAAGATGGTCCTCATCATCTTGGCCATCATAGTCTTCAACTACTTCCCACCTGTAGCACTGTTCCCCTTCCAGCACTACTTCTCTGCCGATGTGTTTCGTTGCTATATTCACTATGTTGCATTTGGCTTGATGGACTTCAGCAGCAGCATTCAGCCCGTGCTTTACCTGTCCAGGGGGCAGCTACCATGGGGCTTTGGCCTCTGCTGCAAGGCCAACCCCGAGTAGCACACATCAAATGGAGTTAGGGTGAAATGTTGGCTTGACGTGTGACCATATATTATTTACGTGTCGTAAACTTTGACGATTCCATGTAGTCGATGTGAAATAAAGGAGAACAAGTTGTCCTTGCTAGATCAGAAGGAGACGGTTGATTATTAGAGATACATAATGCACGTATCTACATACTGTGTAGTATCCGCTCTTCTGGGAATGTGTAAAATGTAAAACTATGTTTGTACTCTGTGTATTTAGTGAAAATATAAAACTATAAATCATTTTTGTTTCATTTCTTTCATTTTCAGATAGAAATGGCAAATACAACGGGTAAATAAGACATTGGAAACAAATTCATTTTGCTTCGATTGTTTTAATTTAGACATGAATCACACAAAAGTAAAACTCCACAATAAATTCCTAGTAGCAAATAGTCAGTTTAAAATACATTGCTATGTAATTATATTAATACAATAAACAGTAGCCCTATGCGTCATTTACATAGTTCATGGTAAAAGACTCCCTGGTAGTACAATGCACAGTCTAAAACAAATGCTGTAGAAGCTCAACATTCTTCAAGATCAGTATGGCTTGCAAAACAATTATTGATTTACCATTGACAGCAGTTCAATCCGTATCGAACATCTCTGTCCCACACTCTAACATTACTATACAAATACATTCCTGTCAGTTCAATAGATCTGTATAGTTAAAG
This sequence comes from Acanthochaenus luetkenii, assembly GCA_900312575.1. Lineage (NCBI taxonomy): Eukaryota > Metazoa > Chordata > Actinopteri > Beryciformes > Stephanoberycidae > Acanthochaenus > Acanthochaenus luetkenii. The sequence continues at coordinate 16,259 of OMOT01047206.1, forward strand.
CTATGTACATCATATTAACGATTTGCATCTGGAAACACACACACACACAGAGAGGTCAGAGGTCAGGGAACAGCACCTCTGGAGCGGCTAGGGACTGAGTTTCTTGCTCAAGGACACTTCAGCAGGGCGAATGCTTGTTGACACAGTGGCTTGGACCCAGGTCCTCCAGTTGAAGGACCTTCTCTCTAACCGCTAGCCACCTAAACGCTCTAACTAAAAATGCATTCAAGCATTTTCTTTTCCCATGCAGCCTTTCCAAAACACATAACAGACACTTGAGCAATATATGCAACTCTAATTTGACAATTACATCGTAGGGCTCCATCTTTAGCTTGTAACGAAATACAAGGTAAGGGAATGAAATTGTAATGCAAACTACATGGAGAATAATAACCATTTACCGATCAAAGAGAATCATTCATCGTACAGCATTACTGAATATGATATACCTACTAAATCACAGTAAAGATTAGACAACAGTGTATTGCATTGTACCACAAATATCATATACAGTATTATTCACTCTCAGCCTTCAGATTAGTCATCCCCTAGAATTTGGTTCTCATGTTTATCAACAGCTGAGAGCGGTTCAGAAACAGGAGGCTGGGCTGGGTTGGCCTGTACTTCAGGCCCACTGGTGTTTCCATCACTCTGAGACTTCTGCTCTTTAGCAGCATGCATCTTTAAGTGCTTTTTAAGGGAGGACTGGTCAGTGTAGGTCTTGCCACACTGGCTGCAAAGGAAGACCTTCTCTTTGGTGTGGACTAGCTCGTGTCTCTTTAGGTGGCCTGACCTGCTGAAGCTCTTGCTGCAGTAGGCGCAGGTGTATTCCTTCTCCCCTGTGTGAGTCCTCAGGTGCAGTTTAAGGCTGCTGGCCACTGTGAATTTCTTCCCACACACATTACAGCTGTACGGCCTTTCTCCCGTGTGCATCCGCATGTGTATGGTAAGGTGGCCAGCCTGGCTGAAGGTCTTCTTGCACAGCTCGCAGCTGTAGGGCCTCTCCCCAGTGTGAATCCTGTAATGCGTTTTGAGGTCGCCCAAGCCGTTGAACCTTTTCCCACACTGGGCACAGCAGTATGGCTTCTCACCAGTATGGATCCTCTCATGTATGCGCAGGTTGCCTGCATTGCTGAAGGTTTTGCCGCACTCGTTGCAACTGTAAGGCCTCTCTCCTGTGTGAGTGCGCAAGTGGACTTTGAGCTGGTTGTGCTCGTTGAAGCGCTTCCCACAGTAAGGGCAGGAGTAGGGCCTCTCTCCAGTGTGGACACGTTTGTGTATCCGGAGCTGACTGGTATGGGCATACGTCTTGCCGCAGATATTGCAGGTATAGGGCCTTTCCCCTGTGTGGGTGCGGTTGTGGGACTTGAGGAGGTCGGCCCGTCCGAAGCGCTTGAAACAGTAGCTGCAGCTGTAGGGCTTCTCGCCGTTGTGGGCCTTGATGTGGATATTGAGGGAGGTTGCTCGACTAAATGTCTTGGGACACATGGGACAGCGCAAAAAGTTGTCACGAGTCTCCAGGAAATCTGCTGGATCAGTGGCTGAATTATTTTCCCCATGCTTCAGTGGCACGAGAACCTCTCCACTCATTTCGTCAGGATCCATTTCGGACTCCGGGTAATAGCTCAGCAACTGCTCCTCAGAGGAGAACCCTGCCTTAGAGAAGCCGCCATCATCACCATACTGCAACCCCCCATTAGGCTCCTCATCCTCTGGTTTGATGAATTGCTTCTCACTGACCTCCGTGTAGCCGTCAGAAACAATGGTGACTCTAACTTCACTGTCACTGCCTCTAGAGTCCGGTTCAGGGCCTGGAGATGGCTGCAGAGGTGCATATGCATCATGACTGTCATAACTGACCTCTGTGCTCTCGGATTTTATTGGCCCAACTGTTAGGTTGAGGAGGGGTGAAGGCTTGGAGAGGTCAATAGCACAGCTGTCACCCAGGCCATGTTCTGTTTTAACGGATAACAAGGTTTGGCTGGACGCATTAGCCTCTGACGGATTTATACAGGGTTCTTCTACCATTTGACTGGCTTGCAGTAAAAAGGAAGCAGATCTTCTGCTCTCCCTCATCTTGTCTTTATGCTTCCTCCTGGAGCTCTTCTTGTCACTGCTGCGTATGGACATTTTGAAAGTGCCCTGAGCAGAGGTGATGGGAGGAATATTCCATTCTGAAGTCGCCGACGTTTGAGCAGCATCTTGTCCACTTACGTCTGTGAAAATTCAAGGTCAAAATTAGAAACAAAATAGTACAGTCATACATATCCTACACTATAATAACTATGCTTTATTGAGTAATTATCTGACAGCAGTATTGTGAAAGAATTAACTGTAGAACCAATAGATTGACCATGTGAAAGCAATAAAGCAGTTTGGACAAACTCAGTGAACCAGTTTGACACTAGGCTCATGGAGATTTAACCTGGGGATGATTAAAAGGGGCATGAAGTCAATTAGGACTTTCATTGACCTACCAAGAAACTGCAATAACATTGTCAGGTCTCTGGCACAGCTTACGGTGGAAATGTTTTATTCCAAATTGACAGAAATATAGGTCACATTTTCTAAATAGAACAAGTAAGCAAGCTAATTGAAGCAGAAATCCATCAGAAACATCTAGTGAAGAGATAATGGATTATGATTCAAGATAGTACTGCTTTGTAATTTGCTGTCATTTTGACTTCAGAACAAAATGTGTTGACACTCGTCACATCATTTTTGAGCAGTTGAAATTAGGGCTGTGCGATATGGACAAAATCTTCTGTCACGATATGGGTAATTGCATATCACGATAAAGATGTATATATCACGATATAGTACATTTTCTGTAAATTTTATGAAGTTGTCTATTAGGGGTGGGAATCGGTAGTGATGTCACGATTCGATTTCGATTCTTAGGGTCACGATTCGATTTCAGTATCGATTTTCGATTCCAGACGATTATCGATTCGATTTTCAATGACTTATCCACCATTTGACTACAGTAACCCATTAAATACACCCCAAGCGCAAAATGATGGCACCATGATTAAAAAACACTGAGTCAGCTGAAAGTACTTTAACTTCTCTTTTATTGTGTAAAGCACTGCTGCTTGTATTTAATTTGTCATGATGTCAGTAAAAACTAAATCTAAACCAAATATCCAATGTACTGATACATGCAAGACCAGTTTCATAGACACGGATCTTTGTATCTTTTTGTTGCTGTGGGTGATATTTTACATTCTTCTCCACAAGGAAATTGAACCTTGCTCCGGCAGTCTTAGTGCCTTGCTCTAACAATTGAGCTACATTGGTTCACATAGTGAAATTTATAAATAAACCAGAAGGCACTCGGGGAGCAAAAACCTCCAC
>OMOT01047230.1:1238-12172 GCA_900312575.1 Acanthochaenus luetkenii
CACCCCCCCCCCCCCCCCAAAACCCAAGTCCAAAAAGAAGACCTTGTGGCCTTCGGTCACATGATTGTAAACTGAAGACTGGCTACTGCAGCGGTTGCTGTCAGTTCCGTGGTCTTATGCTGCATTCAAGTGCTGTCGGATATATCGCAATTACCCAGGGGCGTCAATTCCCTACACCGTAAAGGGGTGTTACGTAATCTGTGACGTCTATTGGCGACCAAGTGCAACAACATTAATAGAACTGCTCTCCTCCGACACAAATCTCTGGTATAGCCAGATCACATTTTTGTAACGTAGCGCAGTAAGCTAGCTAATCAGAGCAGACCCAACAGAAACATCTAGTGAAGCAGTGACATCACACCACGCTGAATACTGGAATAACAACACTTTGTTATTGGTCATTAGTATTGATCCAACAACCCTGTCAACCCTCAGATATATTATGATCACTGTGCTATGGGCCAGTAAAAATCACATATTTTGGCCCTTTAAGGTAGTGAAGACCCCGCCTCCAACATTATTTGCTCTCCGCCCCTAAAACATCACGTCTCAACGCCTCGGGTATCAGAAAATTCCCACTTTCACAGTTTTATTTGCACTTACAAATACAGGTAGTTTGTAACTACATTTCTCAGTCGCTGGAATTGTCCGGCAACAGCTTGAAAGGTCGAGGTTCAAGCCCCAGTTTCAGTGCAGACAGTACATTTGAAATGATTTTCAATCACCAAACAAATGTAGCACCTGGAGGAGAGTTCTCTCATCCACATGCAAACCGAGAGGATTCAGGCATGTAAACAACTATGACAAGTTATGTCTTTTAAATTGAGGTATTCATTAAAAAAAAAACTAGTTTGATTTAGGGTAACTGCTAGTCATCTTGACTTTTTTGTAGGTCGTTTTTTTTTATGCAGTCGGCTTTATGATTTTATTTTATTTTTATGTAGACCCAGTAGAACAGGACATTGACATGTTTATAGATGGTATAACACGTATGACTCCATGCACAAAATAACTAATTCTACTCCGTGTTGGTGTATTGGAAAATGCGACTAAATGTGAGCATGTTCGCTTCTTGGAGTCTTCCGTGTTTGGAATAAACGCTTATGTAAGTACGATCTGTAAACTGACTGACTTGGGAAGACTGTCAAAAATGTCTGTTGAACAAGTCATATATATATATATATTTCTCATATTCAGGCTTACAATCCTATTATTCGTAACGTCAATGGAAATGCAAATGCGGTGAATTAAGTGGCGTGCGTCTTATTAGAAGAAACCAGCTGAAAAAAGTTGCATGAGCTTCTGAAAACCTTCAGAAAAGTACGATTTGTTTTGAAGTCTGAACAAGACATGAAACATGTTAAGATGGAATTTTTTTGCAGTGATTAAATGTTTACTTTTGCATTGTTGCACAAACCTTTTATCAATTCAAAAACTGTTTGTGTGCACATTAACGTGAGCGCCTTCATATGCAGCTGGGAAAAGTTTGTCTTATGCACCAATTTGGAAAATATACAAATTGAAGCATTTTACGATAAACTGGATCCCTTATTATGTAGCATATGGATGAGAAATAATTCAATAGTTTAATCACATTACCTCAAACATATTTTTTGAAGCCATATAGAATATGAAGGCCTACCTCCAAATCTGCTGTGTAACATTACTGTATATATGTACTTTAATACCTGACAATTGTGTCCTTTGCACATGGCAAATACTGAGAAGCTGCTTGAAGATAACTATTTTTGTACAATAAACTATGAGCATAATATCAGTTTCTCCTCATTCAACAGATCTATGAGACCTATAAGGCCGGCCTTAGTTTGAGACTTAGTGGAAGGCAGAGGGTTTCTCATTCAATTTCCCCAAGCTTCCTAGTCTGGGATTCGACCCAGTGATCCTACTTCTCAGACCTTTAGTCCCTTCAAAAGATGACGGGCCTTTCTGACCAAACTGCAATGCCTGAACTCCTGTTTTTACCTTGAAAGGTTGGTTAGAGACCTTCACCAAAACCTGAAAGTAAATATGACATTTTCATATGAACAACGCTGTTCCTCCGTCTCTGACTGCTGTTAAGTCAACAGCGATCTGATAGAACAAACCTATATCGTTCAAACCAATAGTGTAACTACAGGACCCTTTAATGGCAGTTCAAACAGGACTCAAGACCAATTTCACTCCAAAAACATAACAGCAAAGTATATGTCTGCACAACCAGGAAGATTCCTCTAGAAAAATACATTTGTAAGACCTCCGAGACACATTAACATTCAAACACTGTCAATATTTAAGACTATTTATTTATACCAAAATGAATGTATTAATAGTTGGCTTATTCCACTTGTATCTACCTTCATGCAAATAAAAATGACAAAGCACACCAATGAAAACGTTAACGGTTATATGCTAATTTGTTGCATTATAGAGTCATGAGTGCACTGCCATATTGTCACACCTTAGAAACCTAAACAAAATTGGACTAAAAACCAAAGAACACAGTAAAATCGTTTCAATAATCTTTATTTCATTTAAAAAAAAAAAATCAATGGTTTATATCGGATTAAAGAAAGTAGAAACCAATAATAATCAATTACAGGGGCGTCTTCAAGAGGACCGAGTCACCTCATCTCACCGTACAGGTTTAGCCAAAGTGACAAAACAAGGCAGAGTGACAGACCAAACGGAGTGAAAACATCAGTAGGGAAAAATAACAAACGTTGGCAATATTCCAATAATTCACATTTTTGCCTTGTAGTCGCATGGTGAGAAGGCATAATCCAAATTGAACTGATTTATAACGGTGGGATTTGAAAAACTGGCGGCGGCGTTCATCGTGATCACGTGGAATGTTTCGTATCCAAAATACAGAAGGCATGGTAACACCAATATCGAAAGGTTAGGGGGGTGGGGTGGGACGATTAATAATTTCCAGCTTCCAGTACGAGCAGACACCTAAAACATTATCAACTGGTGAATTTGAATGAGTAGTCTATTCACAAACCTGCATGTCACCAATAAATTGTCAACTGGTCAGTTGAAGACCCGTTTTTGTTTGTTTTCTCTTTTTTTTTGGGGGGGGGGGGTCCTTGATTTTTCAAACTGCGTGTAACTGTTTTGGGGGTGAAGGGAAGAGAGGGAGAAGTAACAGGAGGTAGAAGAGAAAGAAGGAAGTCAGGGGGGAAAGAGTCTATTGCTCCTGCTGCTACTTGGTTAACAAAATGCTTGTTTCAGTCCGCCTCCTCTTCGTCCGACTCAGACTCTGGAAAGACAGAGGAAGAGGGAAACACTCAATTTTTACATTCGCAGAACAGAAAATGTACATATTGACAGAAAAAGCACAGGGACACCAAGACTTCATACGCACTCACTTGGACATCAAATTAAATGACTGAAGGACGTAACGGCACCAAAATGAGCGGCGCGGCACAAAAGCTACAGCCTGGAAGCATTTTACAAAACAAGAGGACGGCAACTCTAACATGAACACTGGTGTCGTTTAAGAGTGAAACGGGGGAGTACCGGCTCAATGAACAACTATCTGAGATTAAAACACGCGACCGTAGATTTTGAACAAGATGGCGGTGGATAATCTTTCTTCATCAAGTTCAGTTCACTGAGAGCCGCAAAAATCACCCGACTGATCGCGGAAATGATTGTGAAAGACAAGGCCGTTAAGTGGAGTGGATGCGCCAGGCTTTAATCTCTGATGGAGTTTTGAGCAGTCTTACTCAGTCCCAAGCTGGTGGACGACGACACAGTGGACTCAACAAATGTATGATCGAGCCTCGGAGGAGAGACAGGATCAGTTCTGATGCCTGGACAAGCTTCGCTGTGGACTAGGGTTGCAAAGGAATTTCCTTGATCGATAGTCGCCAACGTTAATGAACAATCAATCGATCACGAAACCTAAAAATTGCGTATGACATAGAATACAAAATGCATGTTTTGTTTTCTTCAATCAAAGCTTTATTGAAGCATTCGATAAATACGCCCGTTTCATGGCATAACAAATAGAATTATGAACACCGTTATGATACTCATATTTTGGGCAGCACGGTGGCGCAGTGGTTAGCACTGTCGCCTCACAGCAAGAAGGTCATGGGTTCGAATCTCCACGCCAGTCCTTTCTGTGTGGAGTTTGCATGTTCTCCCCGTGATCGCGTGTTCCACAGTCCAAAGACATGCAGGTGAATTGGACTCTAAATTGTCCGTAGGTGTGAATGTGACTGTTTGTCTCTCTATGCGTTATCCCTGTGATGGACCGGCGATCTGTCCAGGGTGTTTCCCTGCCTTCTGCCCGATGCATGCTGGGATAGGCTCCAGCCCCCGTGACCATGAATAGGATTAAGCGGGTATAGACGATGGATGGATTTTAATAAGGCTTGGGAAATTGCGCTCACTCTTCCGAGGCGAATCAGTGACTAGCACGTTCGTCTATGACATACAAAAATAAGATTAGCCTTAATTAGAAATGTACATTTGCAAAATGATGATGAAATAGATAAGTAACATTTTTGCAAACAGCGCTATAATAGATTCCCTCTTGAAATGAGAAAGCCACAACAAACTACGACATCTCAGGCCTCAGTTTCAAATGTAAACTGCATAAGTGCAGTAACTATTCAAGCCTGTTGATTTTTATTTAAGAATATAAGCATGTTTAAGTGTTCAGGGGTGAGTTGTGGGCGCAGTCGGTTTACAGTGAGACCAGCTGCTGAAAATACACGTTCCGATTGGACCGACGTCCCAGGCAGCACAAGTAGCACCGCGACAACTTTGCCAGCCTCGAGAATCTTCCTCCGTGGACTTTCCACCAATCTGTGGGACTGACATTTAGCGGTGGTGGAATGTCCTTCAGAAAGTTGTCCACTTCAGTTTCGTTAGTGCGGGTGGAGTAGTGGGTGGAGTAGTGGTCTCCCAGGAGTAGCAGCCTAGCACAGCAGCATAGCATTGGCAGAGCGTCTCACAGGCTGAGGCGGGGCTTCCTGGACTGCAGCACCGGCCTGTGACCCCCTCCCCCCTCTGTTGTCAGTCACATGGTTCGCTTCGTCCGTGGTGGTCACATCCATTTCTGCTGCCAGGCAAATGGCAGTGCACATTGTTGCCTTTGTGTGAAATGTTCCCACACGACTCCTTTTAGCCCGCTTCATGGTCGAGTGAGTCTTCTTCTGCGTAAAGTTAATAACGTTTCCTAATTACAGTGCTTGTGTTTAACTTAATGATTGCATTTCACCAACAGCTCCCGTTGACACAATTAAGATGAGACCGCAAATAGTTCAATTTGATCATTACATTTGAAATGGTCATCGATCAAATTATTAACGGCAGTTAATCGATCAATGACTAATCGTTAACACCCCTACTGTGGACATACCGTTTTAAAAAAGCAATCTCAAGGACAGTTGTGAGTTGAAATTTTTGTGTTTATTGATTAATGCTGTTGGAAATCAATGTTTTATTACAAATAAAAAATAATTACGTTGGAACTTTTCTTTATTTGTGTATTATTAGTAGCCTGTGTTATAATATAATAGACGTATTATAATAGTAGCCTACCCTGGTTATAGTCATGAGACATCGCATTACATTATCTGGCCGGTTGAAGGTCTGTCACAATAACAAAAACACTGATTGGAAGGCTGTTTTATTAGAACTTCATGAAAACGTTATGCAACAGTCAAGTATATTCTATTATATTTTAACCTATATTAACACTTAACGTCAATCCTTCATAACTGCTTGCTTACTTACTAGCAGCTACCAGAGTTTCCGACCAGTGTCAACATGACATGTTACGGTTAGGGATGGGTATCGTTAGGATTTTATCGATACTACTACTCTTATCGATACTGCTTATCGGTTATTTTGGATTATCGTTCTCCGTCAGGGTGGGCTGGGACATGGTGGCTGCAGCCTCAGCCTGACAATCTACAAAAAGTTGCCATGTCTTTCAAATATATTTGTAGCTAAACAATTAGATAAGCAATTATATTTTATTTATTAGCCTATTCGGAATCGTTTGTTATTAGCCTAGCTAACTCTGTATCTATGGCTTACCTGACGTTTATTTGGATCTTAGTAACGTTAGATCCGGACCCAAGAGTAGTGCATCGAGTCTGTCAGACGGTAGACACGAACACTCCAGCTAAGGAACCACACTGCCTTGCTAGCTTCTCTCATTGACTCAATTCAAATTAGGGGTGTAACGATTGATCGATTACCAACCGTTAATAATTTGGTCGATGAACATTTCAAATGTAACGATCAGATTGAACCATTTGAGGTCTCATTAATTGTGTCAACCGGAGCTGTTGGTTAAATGCAATCATTAAGTTAAACACAAGAGGGCGCACACTGCAATGAGGAAACGAAGCGAACCATGTGACTGCCAACAGGGGGGTCGGGGGTCACAGGCAGTGCTGCAGTCCAGGAAGCAAGGCCTAAGCCTGTGAGACGCTATGCTAATGCTGCTACTACTGGGCGACCACTAACTTACTTCACCCGCACCAACGACATGGAAACGGAAGTGGACAACTTTTTGAAGGACATTCCACCACCGCTAAATATCAGTCCCACAGATTGGAGGAAAGTCCACAGAGGAAGATTCACGAGGCTTGTAAAGTTAGCACGAAGCTACTTCTTCTGCCCGGGACATCGGTCCTATCGGAACGTGTATTTTCAGCAGCTGGACTCACTGTAAACCGACTGCACACGACCACCCCTGATCATGTAATATGCTTATATTCTTAAATAAAAATCAACAGGCTTGGATAGTTACTGCACTTATGTAGTTTGAAACTGAAGCCTGAGCTGGTGTAGTATGTCGCAGCTTTCTCATTTCAAGAGGGAATTAATTATAGCTTTGTTTTCAAAAACGTTATTTATCTATTTCGTAATCATTTAGCAAATGTAAGTTCCTAATTAAGGCTCATCTTATTTTTTGTAACGTTATGTCAGACGAACGTGTTAGTCACTGATTCGCCTCGGAAGAGTGAGCCTTATTAAAATATCATACTTAAACAAGAGTGTTAATAATTATGTTTGTGTTATGCCATCAAACAGGTGTTTCAATAAAGCTTTGATTGAGAGAAATATGCATTTTGTATTTTCTAATAAGAAATATTCATAAGCTATTTTTAGCTGTATCGTTATCGATTGATCGTTCATTAACTTTGGCTACTATCGATCAAGGAAATTCCCTAGAATTTGTAACCCTAATTCAAACAGCTGCTGACACTGGTTGAGTTACTGTAGCTACCGTTAGCGAACATAAAGAGTGACCTGTAATTCAACACAGAGAAAATGAAGCCTGGTGACGATTCTAAATGTGTTTTATTGTATTGAGTGGTAGAAGTAACAGACGTGTGTTTTGGGATCTTTGACACCAGTACTACCAAGTAAAAAAAGTTAGAGCCCTGAAAAAAACATGGTATCGGACGATGTGTGTGTGTGTGTGTGTGCGCGCGCGCAGAGAGAGAGAGAGAGAGAATCTAACCCTAAATAGACAGTAGACTACACCCGAGTTAGACTTATCGGTTTGCCAACATAAGGCTGATATTGCCATTTACTTATAAATGGGATCTGATCACTTTTACCTTTTGCATTATTTTATGTAGTGTCCTCGATCTCTTAGAAGAAAATGATGTGGCAAAACACAGAACACTTGTACTTTCTTTAAATGTTGTGGCATCTTGGTCAACTTTGAAGTAAATTTACATTTAAATACCAACTAAAATAAATAAATGCGGTTATTGGCAGTTTAACCCCCAAAACATTGGCATTCTTCATAAGACCCATATTAGTCTAACCCTAGACTACACCCCCTCTCTACATAAGTCACATACTGATGTACCAGGGTGACAAGACATCACAGATGCACTAAAACGCAACATCCCATCTTATTTACTGAAAACACCACTACACACTCCATTTCAAATAATGTTTTACCTTCCTCTGCGTTCTTCAGCCAATCAATGAATTTCTTCATCTGCTCGATGAAAATGCTTTTTCCCTTACTGGCGCGGGCGTCCGTGTACCACTTCAGAATGGCCTCTTCACTCAAAACATCCGCTGTGGCAAGGGAAAGAACAGTGTCAAAGGTGACTGGGAAGAACGAGCGCATATTCATGTATACACTCCCCTCAAGGTGTATCCAAACACCTTTTTTTCTTCTTTTTTTTTTTTTTTTAAAGGTAGCAGCATTAGACAGATGCATGGGCCAGTCATGGCTCCTGTTACTTAGTGGCTCTTCAAAACCAGTTTTCAACTTTAAGCATCCATTTTATTTTGGCAGCATGTCCTTTCCATTGGAAAAGGAGAAATTGTTTTTTACAAATGGATGCACTCATGGTACTTTGGATATTAGCATCCACCAGTTTTCCCTGGAAACTAAATCAGAAAAAAGGGGATAACCTTTTTAATAAAACAAATGCACTGGGGCCTGGATCACCGGTAACAAAAAGGAGCTTGAACTTGAGTCTGTCAGCACAAGTCACATCGATCTACTCTGGCGTTCCTGTTCGGACACGACACACACCTTTGTAGAGGAGAATCACGATCTTCTGGAAGGCCTTCATGAAGTGGATGTTGTCATAGCAGTAGTCCTGGATCTTCACCAGCAGGCTGAGTTCAGAGAGGCCCTGGGAGGTGAAGGCTTTCAGCAGAGGGCTGTATTGCTGCAGGTGGAGAAACCACAAGGAAGTAATCAGGTAAACTAGGTTCCTTTTCCAGGTTAGAAATGGGAACAAATTCAACTGCACTGGATGGATGTGAAATTTAACTGCAAAAATGTTTTGAAAACCTCTAAAGCTGAATAGAAGATTTAAATATTGCATTACAGCATTTAACAGACGCTTTTATCCAAAGCAACCTACATATCATCATACCGTTTTTGCAGAGGCAACCATGCAAGGCGCCAACCTGCTCAACGGGAGCAATTTGGGGTTAGGTGTCTTGCTCAAGGACCCTGTTGTTTTCCCCGGGAGGAGCTGGACTCTAACTTTCAACCTAGCGGTTGCTGGGCAGGAATACCTCCTGAGCTACTGCCGTCCCATAGACAGACAAACAGTCATACTCACATTAACACCTAGGGACAATTTAGAGTCTCCAATTCACCTGACCTGCATGTCTTTGGACTGTGGGAGGAAACCGGAGCACGCGGAGGAAACCCACGCGAACATGCAAACTCCACACAGAAAGGGCCAGTTGAGATTTGAACCCAGGACCTTCTTGCTGTGAGGCAACAGTGCTAACCACTGCGCCACCGTGCCGCCCAATACATTGCGACATAAATAGTTTCAGTTTACCGGCCTTTGGTAGATGAGCCAAACAAATTATTTTGGACCCTGTGTGCCACTGTTAGGTACCTTCAAGTGTTTGACGGCTTGTTCAGTCACCAACTCCTCTTTCTTGTTCCAATCCATTGTGTTCATCACGCTGGCCCAGATTATGCAGATCATGGCCTGCTCAGTGATGTTGGATTTCTTCATCTCCTCCTTGGAGTAGGCAATAATCTAACAGGGAGACAAGACCGGTTCGTTGGTGTACAACAGCCTATAAGGCTAACTCGCATTCACGCTGAGCAACAAGTCACCAGAAGTCCTCTTTCCCCATTAAGTTGAGCAACCGGGGAAACTCGTTTTTAAAAACTAGACCCCACAGTAGCAGTTAGGTAGCCTCACCTCTTTAAGCAGGTCTCCGCGGGTCATCTGCTCCTGGAGCTCCTTCTGCAACTCTTTGCGGGCCCCGATGGATTGCTGGTTCCGGGCGAAGTCACCCAGCTCCTTCAGCCCTGCCTCGGTGAAGTACTTGGAAAAATACTCGCAGCTCCGTTTGTTGGCAGGAAAGAGTTCCTGTACCACAGCAATCATACATTAGGTTAGTGTTAATTTGCCTACAACACAGAACCATGAATTGTGCTATAAACTAGGTATTCATTACATTTTCCAGTATAAAAAGGTGTCAATTTATAAAGCATCAGCCGGGTGGGAATCTAACAGTTTTTGAAACCCATGGCCACAGGGGCTGGTAAAACCCGAACTTCACACACCCCTTTGAAGACTTTACCAGCCAACTAGGCTTTTACGACAGGACCTCCAGATGAGGTTGGTTACCTGACAAACTTACCAGCCGCAGACTAAATTTACCAGTATTTTGCTGGTGGCTTTCTCCCACCCTGGCAAATCAGTCGGGAATAATAACAAGCAAATAAGGCAAAGGCCATTTACCATCAGCCTGTTGTCCATGCCGACTTTGCGAAGACTGGCAGAAACAGAGTTGATGTCCTTCTCGTAGATCCATGACTTGAACAGCTTGACAGCGAAGGCTGCAGATACTCCTGAACAGACAACAAATCCAGTTCAGTCTGCGTCCTAAACAATCGATTACCCACACCAATACAAAACGTGTAGGGAAAAAAAAGTTTCATTCCAAAATGCACCATTTTAAAGATGTACTCATGGGTGCTGGTGGGGGAAATAAATGGTTGACTTAACGTTCTTACTTGGCTTGTCACGGTACTCGGTACTTCGGTACTAACTCGGTACCTACATTGCTGCGGTACTGACGGTACCAGTTTTCCCATGGCACCGAAAGTACCGAATTTTCTATTTAATTTGCCACGGAACCGAAGGTTAATTCGTTCAAACTGTATTAAATAACACGTTTAGCAACCTATCCAAATGGACCTTATCATATGCGATGGCGATGTATTGTGTAACGTCAACCAAATACTGTTAGCTAGCTGGCTACCTAACGTTATATGCAATGTTAGCAATCGGAGACGGCATTGGGCTGGTAGAACCGTTAGCTAGCTAGCTAGCTAGCATTGTAGCAGCCATGTAATAGCCGTGTCCGATGTGATTCCATAGCATGTGTGTCACATTAGCAGTTGTGTTGTTGGCTCATTAGCTACATTCTCAATGTCTTGAGAG
>OMOT01047244.1:5245-15535 GCA_900312575.1 Acanthochaenus luetkenii
AGAGAGAGAGAGAGAGAGAGAGAGAGAGAGAGAGAGAGAGAGAGAGAGTGTGTTGGGCCATGTGTAGACATCTCATCATCTAGATTCTAGAACATGTGGGAGCAGGCAGTAGCTCTCTGTTCTTCTCTATTACTTTGATAAATTGAATAAAGCCCCATCTGACGGTAGCAAAAGGTAAGGTGTGACATAGAGGTTCAGAGATGAGATTCCACAGTCATTTATTTAGGTGGAGGAGAGACTTAAGGCCCTGACCGGTTGAGTGAATGGGGATTTAAGGGGTGTCGAGGGCACAGAATGTCTATGTGCTGTTCAAAAGGCATAAACACGGGGAGGGAAGAATCCGGCTGGTGAGTGTTTGGGCCAGTTGGAAGTGTCGGGATGTAATAATTGTAGGGGGATCTGAAAAAGCACGGATTCAAACATTAACGCACTGCAAGTTGATGCAGCAAAATGTGCGAAACATACATGTTTTCTGTGCAAACATGGTTGTAGTCAGCAGTCCCTAAAGATAATGATGATGATGATGATGATGAGACAGGCACTGGCAGAGAGCAAGTGGGAAAAAACTGCAACAGTGCATTGCACTGATTAAAGTAATCGATGATTCTAAACTGTTAAAATACAAAAATACATTTCATGTAATAATAAAGACATTAATACCACTGCAACTATTAGTAGTACCACCACCAGTGCTATTACTGGTTATTTTTATTTTATTTTATTATTGGTATTTGTATCATTATTTAAGAGAGTAAAACTGCACAAATAGAAAAAATAGGACAATATAAAGAGAAAAGGGCTAAGGAATAGTGATTACCCTCTACACTGCAATGAACCTCGGGAAAAAACGTTGAAATGTTAGTTTGTTTTTCAGTTTCTTTCTTTCTTTTGTTGTTTCAAATTCAAAGTACAACTTAAATTTAGTTTAAGTGGTTTTAGTGGACGACCCAAACCAGACTGTGATTGTGGAGGAGAGGATGGATTCAATGATGGCCGTGTAGAATTGAACCATCATAGCCTGCGGCAGGTTTCATTTTTTCAGTTGTCGCAGGAAGTACATCCTTTATCCTTATAAATCGGAGTCTTCAGTTTTCAGTTCTACAAGTTCCCTTAGCGACAATCTTAACAGTACGGTAAACAACACTGTTTTTGTTGTACTGAGTATTTGGGAATGATGCGTTTTAAGGGTGAGATGTAAAAAATCAGTGACAGTATATATGAAAATTTAAAGGCGAAGGAAGTTGGTGATCAAGAATCAAAACTTGTGCCTCTATATCTCAAATTCAAAATTCAAACCCTCTGTTGAAACAGTGGGTAGCTGCAGTTATGTAATTTTTTTGTATTTTCTTTTCTTTCTTTCTTTTTTTTGTTGGGGGGGATAGAAGGGGACCCGAGATGTCCGTTCCCGTAGGGTCCAGGTGTGATCTGAAAAGATGGGGTTTTAGTCTCCGGCGAAAGATGGGTAGCGGAAAATGTGGGTTGGTTGAAGACCAGCCAGGCGGGAAATGACATATGCTTGTTCCAGGAGTTGCGCCGCTTCCCTCGTAAGGAACAGGCGTTTTCTGTGGATGTTGTAGAGGGAAAACCTGCAGGAGCGGCTTGTCGCAGCAATGTTGGCAGAGTAGGACAGCTGGCTGTCCAGGGTCACTCCAAGGCTCTTGACAGTCCGTCAATGGTGATGGAGAAGTCAGTATGAGGGCAGTTTTTTTTCCAGGGAGAAAGAGTAGCTCCGTGTATAGAATTAGAATTAGGTTAAAATAGGCTACAATAAATGTTAGAGCTGTAATAGATTGTTTTGTGACTGCAGTAATGTGTTTTTCAGAATCATTTTTGCGGGGCTTAACACAATTAGAAATGACTGAGACTGAGTGTTTCGTTTGGGTAATAATATGTTTAGAATTTTGAAAGTGATACATTTTTGTACATTTTTGTTTTCAATAAATGTTGATTTCTTTACGCATGCAGGGCGTTTGCACCTTCAAATGACAAAAATAAAGACACAGGCTCCGTCAACTAAATGACGTTGAGGTTTGATTGATCACAGTGCGTTTGCTGCATTAATCTATTTACATTTTCTCCCCCCAGTATTGTGCAAAATAGCGTGTAAACGCACATATTGCATATTTATTGAGGCAAAAGTACTAACTGGATAAGGCGTGTTATTTTGCACATTGGAAAGACAATCCTCGCGCACTGTTAGTAGATCCCTTTTTACATTTATTTGCACATGCTATGAGATTGCACACGTTTTTACACACGCAAACCTTTAGTAGATCCGGCCTATAGTTAAATCCAGCTTTAAAATGAAAGACTAGCATGGCTCAGCCCAACATTTATTCTGAGCTGAGGCAAGACAAGCCCAGCTTAGCCCAGCCCAGCAAAACTGTCTTGAGCGCAGCCTCTTCCCAGACTGGACCATCGTGAAATTACGTACATCCTATGTATTCCATTCCATTCCAGACAGCAGAAGTTGATTTATTCTTCTCTATAACAATCAGGGTGAAACAAGATGTACATCCGCTCTGCTGAAGTGTCCTTAAGCAAGACACTGAACCCCTACCAGCTCCAGAGCACTGTTCTGTAGCTGACTCTGACCTCTGACCTCCCTGTGGAGGGAGGCAAGTGACAATCCTCCCCGTTGCATCGCGGCCCATTCACTTAAAATCCAATCCATTCAAGCCTGGGCCAAATCCAAGGAGATGCACCTGCCTGTACAGTGTTAGACACTAATACCCTCTGAACATTGCAGGCCTGCAAGCCCCCTGATTTATCTCAGGCGAGGTAGATCAATGGAGAGAGAGGTAGGGGATTGATTGAGGGGGTACATGGATGAATGGATGGATAGTTATGGGGATCAATAGAGGCTGTTGCAGCTTTACAGAGCATTGAACCGTCAAGGTTTGCAACAAAGAGATCTGTGTGGTAGTTCAGCTGATTCAGAACTGGTGCAAGTGGGTGAACTGCCTTTAAACCAAATACTCACCGCCAACGACATTGGCTGATTTAGCTTATCTTTACAGTCAGTATGCAGCCCAGGATACTGTTAGATTTAACGTGAGAACGTTTTGCAATGGAGTTTGCTTGGTATAGCTACATTTTCAAAGCGACTTGATCCCTCTGCACCCCTATTCAAAAAATTTAAGATGTCTATGGGACGGCAGTAGCTCAGGAGGTAGAGTTCCCGCCCAGCAACCGCAAGGTTGAAGGTTCGAGTGCAGCTCCTCCCGGGGAAAACAACAAACTGCCGTAGGGTCCTCGAGCAAGACATCTAACCCCAAATTGCTCCCGTTGAGCAGGTTGGCGCCTTGCATGGTTGCCTCTGCAAAAACGGTATGATATGTAGGTCGCTTTGGATAAAAGCGTCTGCTAAATGCTGTAATGTAATGATGATCTCAAATCTTCATCCTCCCTGCTATCGCACCACCCATGGTCAGTTTTCTGTTAGATACAAAGGTGCGATAACCTGGAACAATCTTAATATTGCCTTAGAATCTTCCTCTCTCAACATCTATAAGAAGAGATAAGGACCGTTATGATTAACCAAGTCAGTAATTAGGCTATATATATATCTTGTAGATATATCTTATATCTTATAGAATAATGCAATTTTTTTTGTTTTGATGTTTTGTTTGCTTGTTGCATTGTTGTTTTGTGTCCATGTTTGTTTTGATCTCATTTATGCGGGTGAGGCCCCATATAAGCCTTTCTGGGTTTCTAACCCCATCCTGTTTCTTTTTCTGTTACATCCTGATTTGTATTTTATTTTTTTACCGGTGTGCAAATAAATAAACTAAACTAAACTTGGCACCATGCAAACACTGAATTATAGATAGAGTTGGGGCTGAATCATGTTTGGGATAATGAAACTATGAAATATAGATTGGTAAGAATGTTTGAACAGTCAGCAAACAGTCAGTCAAAGTAGAGCGTCAAAGTTAAAGTGCCTACCATCAAAAACCGACATTGGGGAGAAGGAGTCAATGCTTATAATGATCAGATTCACCATAGCAACATGGCAACACAGAATAATGGCAACTCACCATACTGAAGTGCTGCAAATTCAATGTTCGACAAAGACCATCAATCTGATAAATCCAGGGGATTTGAAGGTAACTGGGTATGTACTTATAATGAGCATCATTATTTATTCAAGGATAAATATGGTATACATTACATTACATTACATTACATTACATTACAGCATTTAGCAGACACTTTTATCCAAAGCGACTTACATATGATACCGTTGGTGGAGGCAGCCATGCAAGGCACCAACCTGCTCAACGGGAGCAATTTGGGGATAGGTATCTTGCTCAAGGACACTACAACAGATTTCCCCCCAGGAGGAGCTGGACTCCAATCGCCGCCCTTGCGGTTGCAGGGTCCATGCACCATCTGCACCACCCATCCACCCGCACACACAAATACAAAATACCAAACAATTACTCTCCCCAGGAACTTCCACTGTAGGGGGCTTTACAGGTTCATGTCGGTTTACGTTGACTGAATAATGTGTGGAACGCAGAGATGGTGGAAGGGAGTTGACAAATGGTACCGTGACAATGGTCTGTAATTCCAACCTCTGGGTACAAACCTCTGGACTCATCCCAGAGGCTGGGAAGGATAACCTCTACTCTGTTGTAATTGGATAGGAAAGGGAGCAGATTGCTGGAAAGGGGACAATTTAACCCATCAGCTCTGTCAGTGTATGTAGTCTGGCTATCTTTTCAAAAATCTTGCTTGTTTGTTATTTCTTTGTTTTTGTTGCTTATTTACATCTCACTTGAAATGATAATCATTCTCAGCTAAATGTAAGACACCTTCCCCACTCTTTGATTCGAGGAAAGAATACCTTCTCCTTCTTTCACTGCAAAAAATGTCCTTCATAACAATACATTCAGTATTACATTCCATCTTAACATTTTATTTTTCTTAACGCAAATGAAAAATTCTGCCAATGCGGTGAGATAATTCCACTGCTTTTGCAATGCAGCGTCACTTGTTTCAGAAATGTTCATGAAACAAGTCTCAATATCTTGAAACAAAGCAGAATAAGGCAGGTCACTCCCCTAGTATCAAGAAAATTGTGCTTATTTTAAGAAAACAAATTAATTTGCATTGCAAACAAGTGGAATTATCTCACGCCATTGGCAGACCTTCACTTGTTTTAAGAAAAATAAGATTTCTAGACTCAGTAGGATACCTGTTAAGATATTTTTTGCAGTGTACTCCAAGTAAGCCGATAGGGAAGGGAACAAACGCTGACAATGGAGACAGTCAGCCCTTTCCATGGATGTGGTCTGACTGTCTTTATGAATATTAATTTACATATTTGCACATCAAAGTCTCCAATTGCAGAGATAATCTTCCCACCGATCTGCTGTTTTTCTGCACCATCACTTAATGCACTTCTCAATATGTACATGGCCCTTGGAAAGCAGAACAAGTCCAATGCAAATCTAGGACACCTGAGAGGGCTCCATGGAGAGTGGGCCTGCATGTGTGTGTGCGTGTGTGTGTGTGTGTGCGTGCGTGTGTGTGTGAGTGTGTGTGAGAGAGAGACAGAGAGAGGGAGAGAGAAAAGAGAGAGAAAGAGGGAGCACCAATGGGGATCTGGATAAAAGCTGGTGGGATCGCAACAGGAGAGCCTGCAATCAGAACATTGTTACAGTAATACCAACTATACTGTGTCTGAACAAAACATCTCACACGTTCAGTTTACCATGTTTAAAATATTTAGGGATCTATTCCTTCCATGGTGTGAGAGATAGTAAACATTTCATCCCCCACAAATGATGTAGTCCCCTTCACAGCCAATCAGTAACAAATTAAAGTAAAGTCACCTTGTTTTGATCAGAGTGTAGTGGTGAGATGCATCATTTCCCCAGTGTTTGTCAAAATCCATTCAGTGGTGTCTGGGATATCGTGCATGACACATGGACAAATGAGCAAACAAAATAGCGCCTCCCTTGGCTAATCAGTATACATTTTTAGAATGCGTGAATGCAATGTTGAGTTCCATTATTCCCCCATGTTTCATCAAAATTTGATTACTGGAGTATGGAATTATCACATGCGACTCATGGATGAACAAAGGAACATTGTAGCCTCCTCTTTGAGTATTTGGTATTGAGTCAGTGTCATTTTGAAAATGAATCGAAGTGGTGAGAAGCAACATTCACCCTAGTTTTATCTACATTTTATCAGCATCGTCTGAGATATCGTGTGAAGGACAGACGAAGGAACGAAGGAACCAATCCATAGACCAACCCCCCGATTTTATCGTGGAGGAGGATGCAGTTTGCACAAGACCAAAGATAACAATACATCTAAATGTGATGGTTGTGACTGAGGAAGCACTGCAATTGGATGATGACAAACAAGAGGGTTTTGATCTTTATCTTATATCTTATATGTTTCTGTGTATGAGTCATACAAGTGAAGGGCCAGTGATTCGTCAGAAACTGGGGAAGCAGAGGCGTCCGTCCAAGAGAGCACAGGGTATGACTGGCAAGACAACATCAAACACTTTTGGCCTTTTTAGGCTTTAGGTTTCCCATATTGACAGAGACTAATACTGAGAAGTAGACTAGTAAACGTATCCCATATGTAAGAGTTTACAAAGTGCTTCACATAGAAACAAGAAATAACACATTGAATGAAAAAGGAATAAACCAAGGGACAAAAACAAATACATATTAACAAATAACAAATGTACTCAACAACAAATATATTCCTCAATTGAAAAAACATTGTGCTACCTTAACCTGATCCTAGAATCATACTTCTGGAGCTGGGATGGCCAAATACAATTCTATTGGCTTTGATCTAAAGTTGTGAAAACTTCTGAGACATCGAGGCAATTGTTTAGAGTGACAATGCTGTTTGGATCATTCCGTTTTGACAGCAGATATAGCTGGGTGTCATCAGCATAGTAATTAAATGCAACATTGTGCGGCACGGTGGCGCAGTGGTTAGCACTGTCGCCTCACAGCAAGAAGGTCCTGGGTTCAAATCTCACCTGGCCCTTTCTGTGTGGAGTTTGCATGTTCTCCCCGTGTTCGTGTGGGTTTCCTCCGGTTTCCTCCCACAGTCAAGACATGCTAATATGTGTTTGTGTGTAGTGTAGTGTGGTGCATGGTGTGATGTACTATGTATATGATGCAATGTAAAGCCCTTTGAGACATACTTGTATAAAAGGGCTATATAAATAAAGTTTGATTTGATTTGAACATTGTGCTTACAGTTTATATGGCCGAAGGGTAGCATGTACAGTGAGATTGGACCATGAATTGAGCCCTGCAGCATTCAGTGTTTGCTGAGGAGGACGAGGAATTGCCAATGGTGATAGAGATGGTTCTCTTGGTAAGGTTGGAGATGAACCAGTTTAGAGCAGAGCCAGTGATTCCCACCCAGAGTTTAAAGGATACGTTTTCCATTTTGGACCATAGACCCTATTTGCGGACTTTCTACCATGCAACTGACCATAATTTCACTGATCGGTTCAGTATTGATCTTTCTACAGTTTTCCTGCAGGCTCTCACTGGGCTATAATAGACGTCAATTGGGCAATCGTAACTGATGCTTTGGAAAAACTATGATCATTGTTGAATGCGTCCAGCTGTGCGTGCTCACGTTTAATAAATACCAATTTTCTTGTGCGTACTGGCAGCTCTTACACACAGATTTAGAACGTGTTATTCGCACGCGTTGATACATGAGGCCCCAGGTCTTGTAGGGTTACAAATGAGAGCTCTGCCTGCCTCGACAAATAATTTACCGAAGCCTTTTGGAGATCATGCATACACATTTGATTTCTAGTGAAATACACAAGAGGGCTGGGAAATCCATCTCCGCTAGATACACAAGCTGATTGGAGAGGCTCTCATACTTGTTTCGTTCCATGGCTGGCTGGCTGGCTGGCTGGTAGGGACTGCCTCACTTCCTTGTTATCAGCACTAGGAAGGTGATGCCGAGGTATGGTGTTGACAGGTTGCTATCTGGGAGAGCAGTGTGTATCTTGCCTTATCACTGATGTGCTTTAAAACACTGAGGAGATTGACGCGTCTGTCTAGTCTCCTGCTGTTTGGCTCTCTCACATACTGAGTTAACTGTAAGTCAATTGTATAGGTACATTTAGAAAGTTGGCCCTATTTCACAGGTAGAGGGTGGCGTTTTTCTGCCACTGCACTCATTTTGCAAGGCAAGTCAGCATTCTATCTATGTCAATAAAAGGCTATGTTTGACAGATATTGCCAATATTGTCTGTTTTGGGATGATTATGATACATTTTCTTAACAACCATGCCAGCACAATGAGAACAGGAAACAAATCAGAACAAACAGTCCTTTCTTTTTGTGTCTCAGAGGGGCTCTCATATCATACAGCATCGTAAAACAGCACAGTGTAGTTACATGGCAAGGGCCTTGTTTTGACTGCAGATAATTTACTCCAATAATAGTTGAAAAATGTATTCTAAGCTATTTTAACATCAGAAGTCAGGGTCAACTTGTCCTGGCAGTGCTGCTGCCATGAAGGTGTGTAAGAAGGGAATATAGTCCTGTATGGGTTCCGATACGACCCCATGCTGTCATTTTGATGGTGAGTGACAAATTGTCATGATCCATAATTACCAGGCTTTCATCTGGAGGGCCCAATCTTAGGATGCGGCTCTAATTATATTGGCAGCCTGTTCATATACTACACAGATGGGATGGGATAAAGGGGAAGGGAGTGAGGAAGAAAGAGATGGGAGGAGAGAAAAAGACAAAGACAATGAGAGAGGGAGATGGAAAGAAAGGTAAGGAACGCGTCGAAAAATAACTAAAACTAGACGAAAAGATAAAAGTTTCAGAGGTTGAATTAATCCGGAATACAAACAAAAGCATGATTAACATGCCCAGAGACAGCACAGTAGAGTCGACTGTACGCTCCCCTACAAAAAAACAAACAGATGTGATGATCAGAAAAAAAGCAGAGATTGGCAGAGGCATGTTATTTTCGTTAGTTTCGGTTGTCCCCCGCTGAGCCCACCACCTTGTCAATAATCCTGCATTTAAATCCAATGGGATTACCGGGCTCAATTTTCTGGATCGCATTAAATTCTGGTGCTAAAAATATTTTAAAAAAGACAATTGAATGAAAGAAGCAAAGCATATCATGAAATGGAGACAGGGTCGGCTGAATGAGTATGGGTGCATGTGCAAGTGTGCATGGTAAGCGTGTGTGCATTGTATGTGTGTGTGCGTGTGTGTGTGTGTGTGTGTGTGTGTGTGTGTGTGCGTGTGCGTGTGCACCTTGTAACTCCAATTTTGGGGATTTTCATGTTTTAATTTCAGTCGAAGGATTACATGGTCCTCTATAGAGATGGCTAGTCTAGCTTGGATGCTCCATTGGATAACCGACAAAAATGCACGACAGTCAAGCTAAAGCCTATAGGCTGCTCCTGAAAAGTTGCCATTTTGGAGATACTGTGCAAGGTTTTCACCTGACGGCGACGAAATGCTAAAACTGTGGGATGACTAGGTCATTCAGTATATCTGCGTCTTGTTTCCTCACTTTCAACTCAAGCCTTCGATGCAATTACCTGCAGCTCATTTCAAACTCCTGTCATAACTATGGAATACATCACACAAGGTCAGCTATTCACAGCTATGGCATGGCCTGTGAATCACAATGAAGATGCTGTGAGGAATGTGAGCTAATGTATCTCTCCTAATCACCAGTGCTTCTAACCTAGAGGGACCCTCTACACTATCTACACATATCTATGGTGTACAATCCAAATTTCACATTACAATGACCACGTGCGAGTGTGTGTGTGTGTGTGTGTGTGTACCTGCACAGGTGTGTTTGTGAGTGATGACATGTTTATGAGTTGAGTGTCCTTACACATGAGTCATCGTGCAATTACAGTATTAAACTTGTATACTTTGCCTAACGAGATACAGATGAGTCCTCTTTGTGATATGCTTCCTCGTGCACTGACTAGATGAAGGAAGAAAAACAAAATCCACGATTGTATACGAAAATAACACATTCAGCGGTATCGTTAGGCAATTTGCTTTCTTCACTCACACCCTGAAGATGTCTGTCTGCATGTCTATGTGCATGAGTGAGTGTGTGTGAGAGGGAGAGAGAGGGGGAGAGAGAGAGAGAGAGAGAGAGAGAGAGAGAGAGAGAGAGAGAGAGAGAGAGGATACCTCGACTTGTCTGTAAGTCTTCCTGCACAATGGAAGGACATTTTGAGCTGAAACTACTTTTCATCAGTGATCTGCTTAAAGCCCAGAG
>OMOT01047324.1:3779-14434 GCA_900312575.1 Acanthochaenus luetkenii
AGCCCCAGTCTGTCTTTTACATCAGTGGACAGTCCTACACCTCCCCTCTCCTCTCCCAGTCTTTTCATCACACACAGCCATTTGAGACGGCAGCTCTCCAAGCTCTGAATAAACAAAGCCATGGGTCCAGACAACATCAACCCCAGGGTGCTCAAGGTGTGCCCTGGGCATCTCGCAGGAGTGGTTCAACACCTTTTCAACCTCTCTCTGAGGTTGCAAAGGAATACTGGTCACAAGCAACCAGGTCTACTCTCTCTGAGGTTGAAGAAGGTGCCCCAGCTATGGAAGACCAACTGCATTGTCCCGGTGCCCAAGATAGGCCATCCCAGTGCACTCAATGACTACAGGTCAATCGCTCTGACATCACACATCATGAAGACCTTTGAGAGACTGATTCTGCAGCACCTCAGGCCCCTTGTCTGTGTGTCCCTGGACCCCCTGCAGTTTGCATAGCAGGCCCACATTGGTGTGGAGGATGCCATCATCTTTAGGATGCTTACTTTTTTTATTTCTCCCCCCCGGTGGAGAGGATCTTGGAAATGCAGGTACACCAGAACCTCGTGGCCTGGATAACATCCATCTGCAGGGCTGCCTGTCAGACATGGTGATGAGTAACACCGACGCACCACAAGGAACCTTACTGTCACCATTTCTATTCACCCTCTTCACCTCAGACTACTGCTTCAACACCAAAACGTGCCACCTACAGAAGTTCTCTGATGACTCCTCCATTGTCAGCTGCATTACGGAGGACAAGGAGGAGGAATACAGAGACCTGGTAGAGTGTTTTGTAAGATGGTGCGACAACAACCACCTCCAGCTCAACATCGGGAAGATCAAGGAGCTGGTTGTGGACTTTGGAAGGAGCAGGAAGCCCCAAACCCCTGTTACTATCCAGGGGGTGGATGTAGAGATGGTGCACTTGTATAGGTTCCAAGGAGTGCAGCTCAACAATATACTGGACTGGTTGAATAACACTGAGGCCCTCTACAGGAAAGGACATAGCAGGCTGTCCTTCAATGTGTGTAACAGGCTGCAGCAGATGTTCTACCAGTCTTTAGTAGCCAGTGCACTCTTATTTGCTGTGGCGTGCTGGGGAGGCGGCATTAAGGTGGGGGATGCCAAAAGACTGGACAAGCTGTTGAAGAAGGCCAGCTCTGTTGTAGGAGTCAAACTGGACAGTCTGGAGGTAGTGGCAAAGAGGAGGATGAGGGGGGAGATCAATGCCATCCTGGAGAACCCCTCTCACCCTCTCCATGATGAGCTGAGGCTGATGAGGAGCACCTTCAGCACAGGCTCATCCTGACACATTGCAGGACAGAATGCCTTAGGCGTTCCTTTGTGCCGACAGTCATCGGACTGTTCAACACGGTCAACATGACCAGCAACCCCTGCGCCAGTCAGCTGTGACCATCCCTGATGGCCTAACAGTGTCAGACCATATTTGGTTGTGCTCTATAGTTTTACCATAAAGCCAAAATGTGGCAATTTATTTTCTAATGGGATAAAAGCTACAATTACTGTACATTTTTCAGCGATCTTATACTTTGCCTCTTCTGAAAAAGGTCAGAGTTCCTCTAAAATGGTACATGATAGACTTACTTTATCCATAACTTATTTCACTTCAGGACATGATCAATGGTTGACAGGCTGACCCGGTCTATGTTTGTGAACATGATGATGACTTCGATTACACTTCTTTGAATTTCCCGCAGTCTTATCACATTATTAGCCAGCCCCATATCTCCTATTGCTGTCTCTTGCTTATCTGTGAATGTTCGGGCTCTAGTCGTCTTTCAGTTCTGTGAAAATAAATTATACACAGTATAGGCTACACATACAGTATTTCATAAATGTAAGGTTAATATTTTTGCTGTGGCTCTGGTAGGTAGCCAAGGACATGGAACTCACAACAACATAGTCTCCAACTGCTCAAACCTGCCTTTACAATCTCCTCGTTTCTGGTTCACACTTTTTTCCCTTTTTTTCAGTCCACAGTCAGAACTCTCCAAGAAAAAGCTTCAAGCTTGAAATGTTGATAAAATAATGACTTTGAGTGAATGTGAATGTTTTGACCAAACGCAGCTGATGATGGTAATCAGAATTGATCACCTGATACAACCCACTCGACTCAAAGAATTATAAAAGACCGTTATTAAGGGTGAAAAACAAGACGTAACAAGATAGAGAAGGGGGCGGCCTTGATCTGTGGTATCACCCTGGTCCGCTGGGGACACTGTAGTTTTATAACTTTTATTTAACCAGGAAGTCCCTTGAGATAGAAAATATTTTTTACAAGGGAGACCTTGAACAAGAAAGCAATTTTACATTCAGTACAGAATAACATAATACACTAGATAAAAAAAGTTGTATTACAAGAAAGATTTAGACATAGACATAATACAATCATACAATACAACAATAAACTCATCCCCGCACATTCATAGATAGAGATCTTGCCTATATAAAGCAATTGCATTCTTCATGAACAGTGTCCTAGACAAGTTATTTGTAGTTACGCAATGGGATAAGTACTTCTAACTTTAAGATGTTTTGAATGTTGTTCCAGACCATGGTGCATATTGCATGAAGGCAGTCTTTCCTAACTCTGAACATGCCTTAGGAACTTTCTACAACCGCCATTCTTCCCTTCTGCAGTTAGCCTTATCAACAAGGCCCGGGACATCCATTGACGCAGACTCTATCCCGCCCTCACTACACGTTCATTGGCGCAAAGCCTACACCTGTTCCATGTTCTGCTCAAATCATTCTGTATTGTAGATGTCACTATTCTATTTTATTTATTTTTATTTGGGCTATTACACAGCTGTTCAGCCCTTTCAGATATATTGCACATATTGTCCTTGTTTTTTTGCACTACTTCCTTGTTTTTTGCACTACTTACTTTTTGAGTTCTTATTACTATTGTTCTTATGTTGTCTGTGTGCACCAACAACCACAGCAAATTCCTTGTACGTGACAACTACTTGGCGAATAAACCAATTCTGATTCTGATTCTGATTCTGATTCTGATTGAGTAGAACACAGATTATAGGTATATGTGTTTTACACAAAAAGCCTACAGAGGTATGAAGGAAATTTACCTCTAAGTATTGCCTTGTACATAAAAATATACCACTGTTGCTGCCTACGAACAGATACAGCATTTAGTATAATATAAAGTGGTGAGTAAGTGGTTTGGCCGTTGTAATTAATCTTAATGAAGCATGGTATGTGGAGTCAAGTGTATATAGTACAGAGGATGCAGCATGCATATACAACGCATCACCATAATCAATAACAAATAAGGTGACATGGACACGTTTTTTCTCGTCTCAAAGGAGAAACAAGACTTCGGAAATAAAACCCCAACTTTACTCTTTTGACAAGAGCATGAATATGGGTTTTAAAGGTAAGATTGTAATCAGGCCCAAGTATTTATAGGTGGGCCTTTCAATTGGTGTTCCTCCAGACGTGAAAATGCTGAAATCTGAGAGCAGGCCCAGGTTAAAATAATACATTTTGTAATGTCTGTTAGATATATTTGTTAGAAGGTACTCTTGTTTTGGTGATTGTGTTGTATTGTGTTTCCGTTGTGTCTTTTTTTTTTAACGAACACTTCCTGGTTGGTCTGCCCCTCACATCAGTTAGTTTTACTTCCATCGTTTACCACCTCCTTTATCACTCACACCTGTGTTTTGTCACCCACCCATTTTGTGTTAGCTATTAGGCACTCCTTATTTAATGTCTCCCGGTTATTTGTACCTGTTGCCAGAATATCGTTGTTCCTTCCTAGGGTTACCCTGTGTTTGCATGTTGAGCTATCAGTCAGTAAGTCTCCCGGTTTTGACCTCTTTATGGATTCTGTTGTTTTTGCCGTTGCCTAATTCCCTGCCTGTACTGCTGCCTACCCGTGTACCGAAACCCCTGTCTGTGTTTCCTCGTCTGTACTGTTGCTATTTTTGGACTACCTACCTGTGTATGATCCATTTATGTTGAGTAAAGACATTGCTTGAACACTCTAAGTTTGATGATAATTTTGTACTCTTGCAATGAGTCTCAGAACCCTTGTTGCGTCACATTTTTAGTTTTCGCATTTAGATGAAACTTTAAGTCATAGATTTGCTTGTATCAACTGAAATGCAGAATGGATTTATTTCACTGCCTGTGCTGAGAATAGAGCTTCTGTATAGATAGTAACGCCTGCGTATAAATATACTTTTGCTAATTTGAAGGGTTTCCCTAGGTCATTGATAAAAATGTAAAACAGGGCAGGAGCCAAAATGTAACCTTGAGGTACACCTTTACTAATTACAAGGAAATTTGACAGGTGACCTTCTGTACTTACACATTGGGTTTTATCTGTAACGTAATCCCTGAACCAACCAACAGCCCAATGACTTAAACCTATGCTAGTCTAGTTAGCAGTAACTCATGGTCCACTGAGTCAAAGGCCTTAGAAAGATCAATGAACAGAGTAGCACAGTACTGCTTTTTATCAAGTGTATTTAAGATGTCATTAGTGATTGACAGCGCTACATATATGGTGCTATGTCTAGTCCCAAACCAGACTGGGCCTCACTTAAGATGTTATTGGCAAACAGGTAGTTTTTAAGCTGAGAGTTGACTAGACTTTCTAGGACCTACAAGAAATCCTCCAAATTGGTTTATCAGCTTTTTCTTCTTGGATAAAAATATATTTTTATTCACAATCAGTTTAATCCCACCTTCTTCCTTTTTAACTTCTGATACTGTGTATTCGGTAAGGTATATTTCCTTTTAAAACATTCTACAAATGAGCTATTTCACACAATGACTAAATAAAGTCTGTAGACCCAGATTGAATAATAAGCATTTTCTGGAAGGGCGTATCTTTATGTAATAGTTGTAATAAAGACAAGTTTCTCCTTATGCGTTCTGACATGTTGATTTATTTGTTTTTAGGCATGTACACAACAGGCAGATCAGAAAGCATGTCTGTTCTGAGACGTATATGATCAAATTGTCTAACATCACACTGATCGCCGAACATGTAGCGAGCGAACTGTTCAGGGTCTGTAACTAATTCATACACTGAAAAACGAGCCCACAAGGTGTTGAGCAGCAGTTTATTGATGCTACGCACAGCCTTGTTGACAGTTATTTTCTCTAGATTTAACTGATCCCTTCTTTCTCAAGGTAATCTTGAATGTATTTAGCCTTTGTCTCATAATCTTTTGCAAAACTGGGGAGCCCTCTCAGAAGCATTGAGGTTACATTTTTGGTCTCAGCACATGTCCGACACAGGAAACATAAATTTGTTGTTGCATCTGTATGGGAGTAGTAGGTGGTACAAACCACGAGGTTGCCGTGCTGTGTATTTCATTAGCCCAATGTAGTTTTCAAGGAGTATGAAATCAAACAAAAACTTTTTTTTTTAATGTCCTACATAACTTCTTTGAGACTCTTGGGTACAAGGATGTGAAGTCATACTAGTGCATTTTTCCACCATCAGCAGTTTTGTAGTACAGTTATTATGACCTGTTAGCCCCGATTCTTTAGTTGAAAGCCCACGAACAAACCGGAGGAATCTTCAGGTCACAAACGAAGTATTTATTATGGTCACATGTAAGGTAATACAGCGCTGGGTTCAGAGTGACGGAGCTCCTGCAGAGATCTCAGTCAGAATGAGCCCCAATCTCCGGAAATGTTTCACAGTTATCTTCTTGGGCTGGGCCCCGTACAGAGGTTGGATTTCACGCAACCGAATGTGATTGGCCAGTGACTAGTGACGTAGACAAGCCAACCACTGTCCATGCTTTGTTCTTTGAATGTATTAAACAACGTGTGTGTGTGTTGTTGTGGGCGTGAATCTAATGTAACAGACCCTCCTTACAAGATAGAGAATAGATACGTTTTCATTAGTTTCTGTTCTACAAACCAGTTCTAACCAGTTATGCTATCTTACAGTTCCAGACCCTCCAAGGACATACTTTGTGTGATAAGAGCTCAGTGGAAAAGTAATGAGTATACATGATGTTTCAACATAAAGCAAAATACAGAATAAGTATACATGATGTTTCAACATAAAGCAAAATACAGAATAAGTATACATGATGTTTCAACATAAAGCCAATTATAACAACCACAAAACAATACTTTTCTGGGGTCAAGTCTTTCTGGTGCGTCATCATTTCTCAAAAAACTACTGCAGCTCATGGTCTGTTCTTTTGGATAACTCCCACTCACATTACCAAATTACCCTTACACTCAGCTTGAATATCAGTCTAAGCCCCTGTATCTTTTCTTTAAACTATCTATACAAAACAAAGAATGCAATGTGGTTAACAGGGTTTTCGTGACCAGGGCTGTAACACTGTAGCACCTGTGCCAAAAACACCTTGCAAACTCGTAAGCTGTACGGATATTGTTATGTTCACAAAAGCTGTCAACATAATATGGCCAAACTGTCTTTGCCATAATTTAACGCATGCCAACTTTTTATGTCGTTTTTGGATGTCTCAGTTTCAAGCCATTGAATAGAGGCATTGGAGAATGTCTTGTGTTGGTTAACATACAGTATACGCTGCTTTATGTTAATAGCAATGTGTTTTCATGGAGGACCTGTATTTTAAACACAGCCATACAACATGATGCAAGGGTGGTGTAGTTAAAAGGGTCTAGCTGCGTACACTCCATAAAAGCCTTGTGGTAAATCTTGCATGATTTGCTCAACACCACAATGTCATTTAATCCATATTTACACAGCTCGAACTGGAAATCAAACACTGCATTACATACAGTAGTGTAGCACTGCATGAAATCAGATCTTTCTGCATCCAACATGTTACCATAACCGTAGAAACATGGTTCAGAGTATGGACCGACATAATTGGAGTTCTTGAGGGTGTTGAAAAAGCATCATCAAAACTTAACGCAGATGGCGTCTTGGAGTCAAGCCATCTCTGATTGTATGTGGTATCATACATCAACAGTACCTTGCTACCGCGCATTGTCAGTCTGGGCATTATGCCTTGTTTTGTAAAGCAGTCGAGCATTATGTAATTATCAAACCCTGATGCATTGTATGCTATAAATGCCTAGTTTTTGTACTTTGGTTGTTTTGTTTCACAAAGATATCAATGCAAGATGCTCCAGATGACCACCATCTCTTATTGTGAAAATCAATGGCACACACAGATTTCCCTCATGCCTGTTTTTGCATGTACATGTTTAAAAGTCATTAAAACATTATTTAGTCTGAGGTTTTGTAGACTTTACAGGTTGAATTAAACACTGATGTTCAACATCAGACCTTAATTCAGTCCCGCAATTCCCACATTTCCCTTTCTGACACTTGTGACCCACAACATTTGGTTTGTGACTTACAGCATACAAATGACCACAGTCTGCACAGTATTTTGTACAATCACGCGGTCTGACATTTCCCCCACGTTTGTTAGTGTTTACCGCACTTTGTGTTTGATAAAACAATACGTCGACCTACAGATACGCAAACAATCTGGACAGCATATGGTTTTCAACTCTGCTTGTTTTTGACAGACATCTGATAAACAGATGTTACAGAAATATTTACATGCGTGATAAGCCCTGGATTGATATCCTTTATAATAGTAATCATGAACATAGGAACTCGCGAAAAAGCCAATTTTACTCTGTATGGAGTAATAATGATCGTCATGGAGATTAAGGTGTTAGGATGTGGCTGCTCGCGAGTCTGATACATGTGTAGTTGCTCAGTACCATCATTGTGGTACAAAACGAGCATCTTAACATATATGTGCTGCTCAAATTTTGACACATCAGAAAAAGATACTTTGTGATTAAAATCAACCCCTACTTCTGAGTGGATTTACAGAGCCTGTTCTAAAGTGTCATACTATGTCTGATAGAGGTTCATAAAGTGTACTATACACATGTAAAAGCACAGATTATTGTCTGTATATTTTAAACATAAAAACAAGCCTTTTTTCCTATGAATAATATGGTCATAAGTGTGGTCATAAAAATGTTTCTGCATTGCAATCGTTTCCAACATACATCACTGGCCAGAGATGGTCCTTTTAGCACTACATTTCAAATACCATTGTGCGCAGCTAAACTGTTAGAAAATGTAAGAACATCTGTTATAATCCAAAGCCGTCCATCTAACCTAATGATACGCAAATCTACATGCTTACGTATTTTGACCCCAATACATTTCCGTCATGCATACAAAGTCATGCATCCCCCCCGCTTGTATTATACGCCCCAACAGTTCTGGGCTTAATTAGTTTGAAGGGGTCTTGTCATCTCTAGAGGGGGCAGATTTCTGTTGATAACCAGGAGCCTTTTTCCCACAGTGAGAGTACATTAAAGACAACTTGGAATTCGGAAGTTTCAACTCTGAGATTTCCGACCGGTAATTCCGACAACCGTTCCATTTTTTTTTTTTTAACAACTCTGAAAACTTTAATCCAAATTCTGAGTTGTTAAAAATGAACTTAAAAGTCAATTTGATTTAACTCAATGAATAAAGTGCCCTACTAGGTTAACAACATCCTATAAAACCCAAATTGATAACAAATTTAGTAACAAGCCTGAGAGAACAACAACATATTTTAACTTCCTTACTGGGCTGTCAGATCACAACATGACAGTTATCTCCAGGAAATTAACCAAAAATAGATTTGTGTACCATAAAAACTAAACAAAATATTAATACAGAATACCAAAAAGAGATATGAATGAGTTTGAATTGATTGGGAATATCTTTTATTCACCGAAACTCTTGAGACCTCAAACAAAGTGGTAAATGAACTGAGGAAGGCTAATGCAGACTTCTTTATTAATATCATAAATAAAGCCAAGGAAATGATGTGGAAAAACATTAACCAATTGGCAAAGAAAGATTGTAGGCCCAATAATGGAAAATGTTTGGAATTGGACATTAATGGAACCTTAATTCATGAACCTTATTAATTCTCTGCTGCACTCAACAACTATGTTGTTGACTCAATACAGATTTTGGCACATAGCTTTGGCACCAGAATTAAAGAGATATCTCTCCCCAATGCAACCTATCCCGTTTTTAATATTACCGAAATTAAATGAAAATCCACAAGATAATAAGAACTCTGAAAACTGCTAAGGCCAAAGACATATATTGATGGGACCCTACTTAAAAAAATGAAAACAACAAAGACGTCCTATGCCCTCCAATTAACCACACCTGGTCAATCTTTCCATAAGACAATCCATTTTTCCAAATGCATGGAAATCTGCAGTTGTGACACCATTATTCAAAGGCGGTGAACCAACAGATATGGCAAATTATAGGCCAATAAGTATTCTGTCAATAACTTCTAAGATTATAGAAAAAGTGGTAACAGAGCAACTTGTGGATTTTGTGAACACAGGACATATCCCACTCCACCAAATGCAATTTGGGTTCAGAAAGCATCACTCAACAGACACTGCTAATTGATACCTCGATGAGCAAATTAAATCCAAGCTGGACAGAGGTGGGGTTGTATGTGCAGTATTTTTTAGAACTACGGAAGGCATTCAACACTGTAAATCACAAATTCCTTTTCTCCAAGCTTTCACATTTTAACTGTTCTGAAAATACAATGTAATGGATAGAGTCATATTTAACAGTGAGAAAGCAATGTACACGGGCTGGAAAAAATCTGTCTTCATCACTTCACTGCTCTACTGGTGTCCCACAGGGGTCTGTTCTGGTACCCCTGATTTTTAGCTGATATATTAATGATCTTCCTACTGCATGCGGTAATGACCCAGATGTATAAGGATGACTCGGTTATTTATGTGCATGCCAGAACAAGATAGCAGGTGGCGTGCATGCATGTATTTCTCAATACACAAGAATGACGTCCACCATCCTGATATTCTTGTTACGGGTGAAAAGCTCCAAATTGTTTCAGATATTACATATCTTGGGATAATTTTTTGATTCACACCTCACCTTTGAAAGACAAGTGAAAAAGGTAATTAGTACAGCTAAACTGAATATCAGCAATTTTACATTTATTAGAAACCAACTATCAACAGATGCTGCCAAGTTGTACATGCATTCTATGATTTTTCCACATCTGACATACTACATCACCACTTGGTCCCAAGCGGGAAAAAACATAATCAAGGTGATGTACAGTTTATACAAATATACCCTGAAAGTCCTGGACAAAAAGCCAACTAGGTATCACCGCTGTCAAATTATTTCTAAGTATAACGTTCTGACTTTTGATAATTTGGTCATTTATGAAATTATTAACACCTTTAATGTACAACATTATCCATAATCTTGCTCCTCCTCCGCTGAAAGAATTTGTTACCCTGTGTTCAGATAACATCAGGCAAACAAGAGCCTCCACCAGAGGCAACTGTGTAGTGCAAATTTGGCTGTTCAAATTTTTCATTAGAGCAATAAACATTCGGAACTCTACTCCCAGTAGTATTAGACAAAGTTCTGAATTAACCTGTTTTAAATAACATCTAAAATCATGGCTGAAATCCAACCAATCATATGACCATTAAATCCATAGTGCACTTTTGTTCATGTGTTGTATTTTATAATGTTTTGTGCCACCGATGTCGCCCTCTCGGCTGCCTCTGCTCTCTCGGCTACCCTCTCTGCTGCCCTCTCGGCTGAT
>OMOT01047370.1:2511-12679 GCA_900312575.1 Acanthochaenus luetkenii
TTTTGCCCTTCTCTCCACACTAAAACAGAGCTTTTCGAAGACGCTCTCCCATGTGGATACATTTGAAAACGCCGGTTGTGTGTTGTAGTGTGGTCGGGGAAAACTGAGTTTAGAAACAAAACTGATTTTGTTGTTGACCGTTACTTAAGTGATACGTCCTTACTGGGTGGATAGTCCTTTCCTAATTTAGCCACAACCTCTGTATTACCGTAACTCTCTTAGTAACATTGTATGGTAAATGTTTACCGTATATGAGAGTTACTGCAACTTGAAACACTCCAAGATTTCTCTATATTTATTTAGGCAAGATTCCCAGTCTATATTCTCTGTGGCTTTGGTGACTTTATACCCGTTTGTTACCACACTTGTAAACAAACGTGTCAGAGACATGTGTGGCGGAAATGGCGTTGAGACGGGGGGTTAAGCTTCACGCATCTACGGGAAAAGGCATATATTTTATGAATCAATATCGGATCATTCAAATGAAGATCGATTTGAATCGCAAAATCTATTTGTTTTGTAAAAACCCAGCCCTAATGGCCTGTAGCTGATCCTGATCATGCGCTCATGACAAGAGAATATTGGGCCTTTGGCTGGTGATTGTGGCTAATTGAATCTCTTTCACATAATTGGTGTCCTTCAAATTCAGTGCATTCTGTTTCAAAGAGATAGCTTCAATAATGTCATTTGCTAAAGGCCAGATTCAATGAGTTGATCAAATCATCCAATTGTAATTGTTACACTCAATAGACGTTTAGGCTGAACTTTGTATACACATTTGTTGTATATTTATGGCAGCATGACTCCTGATCTTATATCCAATGCTGCCAAGATCACTCATTCTCAGAAAGAGTCTGCAACAATCTAAAGTTGTTCTGGACTACATGTAATGACTAAAAATGGCTAAATTACTTAATGGCTAAATGACCAAAAAACAGATAGGGGGCAAAAGGAAGGAAGCAAGGGGAGAAGCAAAGGAAGGAAGAATATCTATAAAGAAGACTATATTTTTCTCTCTTTCTCCCTCCATCTCCCTCTCCCTTCGTCAGGTTTCCATCTGAGTGGCACGGTGACGGACCCGGCCACGCCCTCGTCCCCGGAGCTTGTCTGCAGCGTCAGCGTCAGCTTCGACCGCTGCAAGATCACAGCGGTAACGTGCACCTGCGGCAACAAAGACATCTTCTACTGCGCCCACGTGGTGGCGCTGTCCCTTTATCGCGTACGGAAGCCCGAGCAGGTCAAACTCCACCTGCCCATCTCGGAGACCCTGTTTCAGATGAGCAGGGACCAGCTACAGAAGTTTGTCCAGTACCTGATATCAGTCCACCACACAGAGGTGCTGCCCACCGCACAGAAACTGGCTGATGAGATTCTGTCCCAGAACTCAGAGATCAACCAGGTCCACGGTGAGGGAAAATGGGGGGGGAAGTGGATATGATAGTGTGATTGTTTATGTGTGTGCGTCTGTGTGTTCCTGCCTGTATGTGCATGCGTGTATTGACTGTGTGATAAAGGTAAAGTCTGGCAGGATCAATGCTGTTCATCAGTGGGATCCAGGCAGTAAAGGAGAGACTAATCAACACTATAGACCCGTTATTTACCTATGAGAGAGAGAGAGAGAGAGTGAGACAGAGGTAAGAAGAGAGGTAAACAAAGGTACATATCTCTTGTTATTGATACTGTACTTGCTATTTACCTTTTAAGGAAGAGATAGAAAAAGAATTGGAGAGAGATGGAAGGGGGAAGAGAGAAAACAATACGTTTTTTTACCTCTGAGGATAAGGAGAGAGAAAAATGAAAAGAGAGAGGTGGAGAGGTAAGACAGACAGAGAGAATAAAAGGGAAAGGAGAAGAGGAGTCAAAAGTAAGGAAAAGTGCATATCTCTCACCATTGATGCGCTACTTACTGATTACCTCTAACGAAGAGAGAGAGAGAGGAAAGGAGGCACATGGGAAAGAGACTTGGAGGAAGATGTTGAGAGATGGGAAGAGAACCACAGTAGAGAGAGAGGGAATAGATGTGTGGAGGAGAGGAAGAGAGAGGGAAGAAGAAAGCAAGGGAAAGAGAAAAGAATGGATGGAGAGAGAGAAACTTCTGAAGATAGAGAGCGAGTGGAGAGAGAGCGCCTCATCAGTGCTGATGGTCTGTTTTTTATTTTTTTTGATGGTCTATTGATTTCTTGCTCTTCCATCAATACCTCCATAAAACTAAAACATGTCATCTGGATTAAAGCATCTAAGTGAATTACATCTAGTCAATGAGCGTGTTTGCATGTGAACATGTGTAAGTGTGTGCATGCGGGTGTGTGTATGTTTACTTGTTTAGAATATCAATCTTAAATGTATTTCTTTATCACAAAGAGAGACGGTCGACAAACATATGCCACGTGTATGTGTATTTGTGTGTTCTTGTATGTCTATACTTAGGAGGACCAGATGTCCTCCTAAGGATAGAAAGATGAGGAAAATCCTCCGAAGTGAGCACATTTTGTCTTCACTTCTTAAAGTTTTCAACAATTAGGCATGTAGTGGTGAGGGTTCAAGCTAGGGTTAGGGGTTAGGGGTTAAGGAATTAATGTTGTCAATGCTGGCAATACAAAATAAGCTATTTATTGTTTTTTTCAATGGTCAAACATCATGACTCAAGTTTAGATTTTGTTTTAACAAAAATTAGACCCATAGGTGCTACTAAACAATATACTGCATATTGTTTCTGTCTGTCTGTTAGCAGGATATCTCAAAACGTTATGAACGGATTTGCACAACACTTTGTAGAAAAGTAGGTCATGGGCCAACTTAGAATTGATTAACTTTCCACGGCCACTGGCCAATCACAAAAAGGCGCATAACTTCGGAATGGATTCATGTAACACCACAAATGTTGGTCATGGGCCAAGGAATAACTGATTATTGCAGATGTTGCCACTTTTAAAGTCATATTGCAGAGAACACATGATGTTTTTATAGAATTGTTCAGTCTTGCCAATCATTTTTGTCAATCGAATCAGGCCATTACTTCCTGTATTTTACTCTTATACGTCTGTACACTTCCAAAATACTGAAACAAAGCGTATGTTATATAGGGGAACTGTATAGGTTGACACTTGTGCTTTGGATGGCTTCCTTGGAGGAGGTCTGCGCTCTACTGAGTACATTTTCTAGTTTATTCATCGATTAGTTGATCGACAGAAAATTTACAAATTATAATTTGGATAATCGATTAGTCTATTTAGTCACCCATCACATAAACATAACAGACTTTTGCTGGTTACGGCTTCACAATTGCTAAGATTTGTTTGCTTTTCTCCATATTATATCATTATAAAATGGGGGGTTTGTCTGCTGGTCAGTAAGTAAGCGATTTTAAGACATAACTTTGGGCTCTGTTAACTTGTGATGGGCATTTGTCATTATTACTAAATGATTAAAAAATGATCAATAGATTTATCGATAATTAAAATAATCGTTGGTTGCAGCCCTACTTCTGTACCAAGAATACTTTTGTCAGGACAGGAGATAATGAAGATGAAGATATTTTTTCTCAGTTTCACTCAATGTCTTGGCCTTTAGCTTTATAGTGCAGAATGAAGGTCCTTTCATGTATAATAATACAAATGTGTGTGTATGTGCGCGCGCAGGGGCCCCGGATCCAACAGCAGGAGCCAGTGTGGATGACGAGAACTGCTGGCATCTGGATGAGGAGCAGGTTCAGGAGCAAGTCAAACTCTTCCTGTCCCAGGGAGGATACCACGGCTCGGGCAAGCAGCTCAACCTGCTCTTCAGCAAGGTCAGGAACCTGCCACATTCATTCAGTCACTCACATACAGAACATAACAACACACATACAACACATAGCAACCCAGAACGCCCTGCCCACACTCACACAGTACATTCTGTCTGTACATACTTCTTTTTTTTACCCTCTGTTTTCCTTGTCTGTCTATTCTCTCATACACACACAGGGCCGGGGCTAATCGGTGTTATGCCCTAGCACTGGTGAATTTCCAGTTTTGTGCACTTTGGTGGTGCGCAATGAAGGCATTTGCATGACTATGGGCTGGGCAGCGCAGCAGGGGGTGTGACAATGAAAACAGTCGGCGCTAGTTTGGTGCCAAATAATGAGGTTGCTTTCACACCCAACTAGACCACCTCTTTACGCGAACGCTGGCGCACTGTGCAGTTTGGTGACTTAAATTGAGGCGCGCAAACGAACATAGGATTATCTGAAATCACATGACAATGTTTTGTGAATATTGTGAATTTCCCCACACGTTGAAGAAAATCGTCCAATCCAAGTTATAATCAATGAAGCTAAAAATGGTTGAACCACAGCTTGTGGTTATTAAATGCACGGACATGAAAGACTGAAGCCATCTCTACTATTCAGTACATTGTTGTGTTCTTTCCATTTGCACTACATAACATGTAGATAAAACATAACAACTTTTTGGGAGAAGTGCTCCTGGCGCAGTCATCCATGTCAGGAAATTGCCAATTTGCTATAGTGTTGGCACACTGGTATTTTAAGGGATAGAAAATAGGTGTTCTGATTGGCCCATTATGAAACCAAACCCCCACCATACCCACGTGGTTTTTTTTGTGTTAATCCAACCTCTTTTACAACTGCGCGGGAGGTGCACTATCGTTCTAAATCACGGAATTACCAAAATTGCCTTAGACACGCCTTAAAACGCATCCTCACTTTACGTCGGAGTTACAGACACTGTTCTGATTCACCAAATTAGGGCCCACAGAGTCTTACACACACAAACACACACACAGATAAATACACTGTCTCACCAACCATTCCCACTGCATCCTGTTAATAAGTATTTTCTCCCTCTCTAGGACATTTGTATTCCCTTAAATTCCCTTACAAAAAGAGGTCTTTTCTGTTCAAAGCCACCCCTGACGAAACAACATACATACATTGGCACACACATTAAAGGTGCCTTTTAGCTAAAGCTAATTGGGGAGGGAGGGATAACAAGAGAGAGAGAGCAGGCCTGCATAGTATTCTACTCTGTACCCATGATTAAACGATTAGATGAAAGGTCTGTGGTTCTTTCTGTTGCCTGGTATTACAGTGGGAGAGCTCGGCCAGCATTAATGTATTGTGTGCTATGTAAAGACTGCTAGCCAAAGCCATTATCATCTACCCTGCCCAGCTTTTAAACATTTAGAATGTCTCTCAGCATTATGCTCTTTGATGCCTGTTATATCCTTTTATACACACACACACACCCACGGACAGCCACATGTAAACTTGCACAGACACTCACACAGTGAGAGCCACGTACACACTTGCACTCACACACACACACACACGTACAGTATATGCATCTGCGTGTGTGTGTGTGGGGGTTTTCTCTCTGTGTGTTTGTGTATAAATGTTCTCATTCCCCTTGCCAAGGAGAGGGAAATGTTGAAGATGTGTGTGTGTGTGTGAATCTATTGATTGTGTGTGTGTTGTCTCAGTGTGTTGTATATGTCTGTATGTGTTTTATTTGTGCTCTCTAGTTTTGAAGAATGTGTCAGAACTATTGGGTGTGTCTATACATTCCTGTATGTCTATATGTGCATGCGTGTCCTTTTGCATACATTATGTGTGAGGAGTCCCCTGTGTGTGTGTATATATATAAACTGTATGTGTGTGTGTAACTGTCCTCCCTGTCCCCCTCTCTCTGCTCCTCTAGGTGAGGGAGATGTTGAAGATGCGTGACTCCAACGGAGCGAGGATGTTAACACTGATCACAGAACAGTTCATGGCCGACCCCCGGCTGGCGCTGTGGAGACAGCAAGGCACCACCATGACCGACAAGTACAGACAGCTCTGGGACGAGCTCGGTGAGGGTGAAAAACACACCACACACACTGTCATACAAACACACACACACACACACACACACAGTAAGTCACATTTCCCACGACGTACAGGGACGGACAGAGCAGGTGGATAATCATATCCAGACACAGACACAAGTGCACACACACACAGAGAGGATTTTACTTTACTGTTTGTTTGTTTATCCTTCATCTCCAAGACGGCCCCCACATCCACACACACACACATCCACACACACACACACAGACAGACAGAGACACACACTCATCGCTGACAGCTCAGTCTCCCTCACGCTGTGAATGTATGTAGCAGGGCTGTGTTTGTGAATTACAAGCCGTTTAGCACAGCTCATCACGCCTCGTCAGAAACCCAAGTATTATGACCTGTGTAATGTTTCCACGTGCTGCTTATTGCTTAGTCGAGATGGCACAGCGCTACTCACCGCTCGGTGGTTTGATATACTGTGTAGTTCTTCTGACAGGCGCACTGTACCTACAGCAAAACACTACAAGCCTGTCACCAGGACAGCAGTTGTGTCTTCTCCAGCCTTTGTTGTTTTCCTTGAATGTCTTGGTTGATGTCTCTGTTGTTGTTGATGATGGTGTTGTTTTGTACTTTGTTCTGTACTGTCTAAGGACGGTGATCTCATCTGTTTGAATCCCACGTATTTTTGGAAGTGTGTGTACGGCCTCTTTGAAGTCCACACTTCAAACCCTTCTCCCAGAGTCCTTATCGCTCCCCCCGATGTGTGGCCATTGCTGCCTCTCGGCGCTGCTCTCTCGTCTTTTGTCTTTCTCTCCTTTGAGCCGCTGCTACTCCTCTCCTCCAGACACAAAGCCACGCCTCATTCACTTGTCCTCATCCATGTGTCCTCGTTCAAATCATCTCTGCTCCCATTTTCATTTTCTGTATCCCTTTTTCTATTCTGCCTCTGCTCTGTGCGTTTTGTATTCCGTCTCTCGCTTCTCTCTATTCACGTCTCTGTCCTTGTCTTCGTCCTTCCTCCCCGACTCTCTGTCTTTACGCACATGCATGTGTACACACACACACACACACACACACACATATACTGTACAGTGTATGTATCTCCGTTAGTCTGGAGAGTAAAATCCCTGAAAGCGTTTGCATCCCCAGAGACTTAGTCACTTTTCATATTCTGTTTGTTCCAATTTACTTCAAAATGATGTGTGTGCAGTCAGCGTTGCCTTGGGACTAGTTAAGTTCTCTGTTTTCACCGGGTTTTGTGTTCCAATGCAAGATGGCGTCAGCATACAAAATGTGCTCTAAAAGGAACAGGGTCAACAACTTTCTAAATGCTTTGAAAACTACCCGGAGCTTTGAATCTTGGGAGATAACTGCGTGCTTAGGTTTTTGTTTTTTATCTCACAACACACACCTACCTGCATTGTATGACTCATTGTTTACGTTATTGTCACACATTGGGAAGTAAGACAGATGACTGAGGTGTGTGTATTTACACGTGTGTGTGTGTGTGTGTGTGTGTGTGTGTGTGTGTCCAGGCGCCCTGTGGATGTGCATCGTACTGAACCCCCACTGCAAGCCGGAGCAGAAGTCGTCGTGGCTGCGTCAGCTGCGTAGATGGAACAGCGTGGACGTCTGCCCCTGGGAGGATGGTAACCACGGCAACGAGCTGCCCAACCTCACCCACTCACTGCCTCAGGGTGCCCATGGCAACCAAGGTCAGAGATGGACAAGTTTATGTTTGGTCTACCCCTGGTTTTGATTTTCTTGATACGTCCATCTTGTTTATAGTGCACGTTGACACTTTCTCATTGAATAGTAAATGTCACAGTGTAAAAGGGGAGGGAATGTTAAAGGTGCTATATGTAGCGTTTTTAAGCATCAATATATCATTGTCGAATTAATTGTGATACCTTGGTATAATTACCGTAAACAAATGAGACTATGGTTGAAATGATTGGTAGCCTCTGTCCTCACACCAGTGGTATTGTTAGTGTGAGGGTTTCTGAAAATTTAAAAATGTCTTCCCATGAACCCTGTTGCTTCCTGCTACAAAGAGGATGTTGCTACTTGTCCTCACTCAGTCACTCACAGCTTTATCTCCGTTGGGAAGAAGAACAGGGGCCCTCTTCCTGTTTTGTGCCGTAAAGCAATCCAGCAGATTTCCGGCAAAGTCTGACCTGGTGGCACAGAATGTAAAATACAGTATAGAGGCTGGCAGAGGCTGCCAATCTTCTTGACGATGGTCTCATTTGTTTACTGTAATTATATTCATGTGGTAATGATTATTTGTCGAAAATACGACATGTTGCACCTGAAACAAATGAACGTGTATGTGGGGTACATCTGTAAGTCCTGCCTGTCTCTCTCTCACCATGTGAAGGTGATCTAGCATTAAACCCTTCTTCTCCTCTTCCAGAGTTGCGCCCCCACAGGACCGTGTTCACCCGAGCCATTGAGGCCTGCGACCTGCACTGGCAGGACCGACACCTCCAGCACATTATTGCCAGTGACCTCTATGCCAACTACTGTTACCATGACAACCAGGAGGGCTCCCTCTTCGACTCGCGCGGCTGGCCCATGTGGCACGGTGAGTGTGTGAGTATGTGAGTGTGTGTCTTTGTGGGATTGTGTTTTGTCAAATCTCTATTCTTCACCTTCCATGCGACCGGATTAGTTGTTTGCACTGAGAACTAGAAGAGGTCGGACTGAGAATGTAGCAAATGGAAGAATGCGAAACACACAAACAAGTCTAATATTTAGCCTTTTATCTCTCCGCTTCTTAGAACATGTCCCAACAGCCTGTGCCAGGGTGGATGCCCTGCGTTCCCATGGTTACCCCAGAGAAGCACTCCGATTGGCCATCGCTGTGGTGAACACGTTACGGCGGCAACAGCAGAGGCAACTGGAGCACTTCCGCCGACACAAGAAAGGTGAGGCTCATGTATTTTTCTGTATGGTTTGAAAATGTGGTTTCATTTACCCTTGGTTATAATTTACTCCCAATAGCAAAGAACTGTAACTGTGAGTTTTGATGTTTCTGGCCTTCCAAATCTGTTGTGGGAGTGTTGGTGTAACATCTTTCCTTAAAAGTTTGATTTGCTCAGCAATGTATTTTTGATATTTAAAATGTTGTTTCAGTGATTTTCATGGTCATGGTCATGGAACATTTTTCACTTGCGGGGACAACGTCAGCACAAACTTTCAGTACAAATATTTTTAAAATACAAGGTTTTGCAGGACACCGTTCACTGTATCCCTATGTAGGCAGTCTCTGTTAACTGTATCACCATCTGCTTTGCTTTGTCCCAGAGCTGCTCCATAAAGGCCATACCTCCACTACCAACATGGAGGGCTGGGTGGGACACCCTCTGGATCCCATCGGGACCCTGTTCAGCACCCTGACAGAGTCGGGACGGGGGGGAGAGGAGGGCGCCAACACCTGCCTAGACCTCTCAGGTATTACTGACACACCCAGCAGGCTGATGAAAACAAACAAGTATATCATATAGCTCTGATTCTATACATAT
The DNA here is from genome assembly GCA_900312575.1 of Acanthochaenus luetkenii. Lineage (NCBI taxonomy): Eukaryota > Metazoa > Chordata > Actinopteri > Beryciformes > Stephanoberycidae > Acanthochaenus > Acanthochaenus luetkenii. The sequence continues at coordinate 11,869 of OMOT01047370.1, forward strand.
GACAACATAAATAAAGACATTTTGTGCTGACACAATTTCATTTCTAATGCACATGTTTTTTTACTGACTCCCTTGGTGGTGACTGGAACTATTTGTGTATTTCTGGTTATAGTTCTGATTATGTACTCAGTGTCATGAAAAAATACATAATTTATACTGACATCCCTGCCTTGTTGACTGAAAATACTACAGTAGAGGAATTGTTTGGAAATACCGCAATACTAAAGCTAAAACATTAAATTACTCTATGTACTCTTCCAGCCTTATAGGTCTCACTTTCCTTTCGTTTTACTCTCTTTCTCTTCCTGCCTCACTCTCTCTCTTCGTTACAGACTGCTCCAGTGTAGTGAGCCGCGCCGACCTCCAACGATTGCCAGTGCAGCGATTGCTAGGAGATGGCGAATCGTACGTTGCGCTAGCAGTGGAGACGGCTCTGATTGGCTTAGGCCAGCAGAGGGTGATGCCTGATGGGCTGTATGCTCAAGAGAAGGTGTGTCGTAACGAAGAGCAGCTATTGGCCAAGCTGCAGGAAGTGGAGCCGGACGATTCCCTGGTCAAAATCTTCCGTAAACAAGCCGTTTTTCTGTTAGAGGGTGAGGAAACAAATACACACACACACGTACACAAAGAGATTTTTCATCCCTATATCCTCCGTGGGAAATATATCACCCCTTAATCTCCCTCTCTCTTGCTTTAACCCCACCCGTCCACCCCAACTTACAAACCTCTCTCTCTCTCTCTCTCTCTCTCTCTCTCTCTCTCTCTCCCTCTCTCTCCCCTCCCTCTCCCCCCCCCCTCCCCCTCTCTCCTC
>OMOT01047370.1:18037-28457 GCA_900312575.1 Acanthochaenus luetkenii
CAGGGCGGATGCCCGCCGACACGGGCGTTCGAACATTGGTCCTCCAGTCGAAGGGCCGTCTCCCTACTCACTCCGCTGCCCCGCTGTCTCTTTCTCTGTCAGGTTGCCGGTGTTGGAGTCGACGGCCTCGTCCGGTGACCTGTCGCGACCCCACCACATCGTGTCTGTGGTGCCCAACCGCTACCCGCGCTGGTTCACCCTCAGCCACATAGAGTCACAGCAGTGTGAGCTGGCCTCCACCATGCTCACTGCTGCCAAAGGTGCAGACATATTCACACATACGCAGACAAAAACACATATGGTGCACATACTGTTCACTTGTTGAACGTAGTAGTAGTATAGTAGATGGTATTGCCAACACACACGCACAACAAAACAACCATAATCTCTATCCTGTTCTAAAGCATTCCTGTTCTACTCTATCCCCACCCAGGTGACAGTCGCAGGCTGGAGACAGTCCTGGAGTCCATCCAGAAGAACATTCACTCCTCGTCTCACATCTTCAAGCTGGCACAGGATGCTTTCAAGATCGCCACTCTGATGGACAGCCTGCCTGACATCACACTTCTCAAAGTCTCCCTGGAGCTGGGGCTGCAGGTACGCAGACACGCTCACACCGTGTCTCAAACTGCGTGGCTTGTTTAATGTCGGATGTACTGCAGCACAAACGCATGTATCCACGGAACCGGAACCAATAGAAAGGGCAGTGTATTGTTGGAATCGTTGATTCCAATGATACAAGCGCCTAAGATGGCTGCCGTAGAATTGTTTTTTTATTAAGGTTGTCATGAAAATGAGTTTTATGTTTCGTTTATTGATGCCTTTATTTTGATAGTTGATATCATGGAGATAGACAGAAATGATTAGGGGGGGTTGTCATGCGACAAAGATCCCCGGCTGGATTCGAACACATGGTGTTACGTGCCTGAGCTCCCTGAATATACATCAGGCTCTGAACATTTGAAGGTTCAACAAAATCACCATTGAAATCTTTAGACACGTGATCAGCTTTCTCAGTTATTCACACAAAACCGATGCTAATTTCAAAATTGTCCACAATTTTTTACAATTCTGTTGCAGCCATGTTAGGTGCACCAGCCAAACGACCATTCAGGAGTGCTGATTTTAATGGGAAATGTCTGTTCAAACCATCCAAGTTGTGTGGATGCGTCTTTCTTATAGAATACAGTATGACTTGGAATGACTGTGCTTTCATCTAAAATCTACGGTACAAAGGGCTTGGCGCTCCAAGGATGTGAAGAGACATTTTGGGCCAAAAGTTGTTTTATATATCAAATTAAAACTTTAAATGAGATCTATATTGTACCTACAGCTGCAACAAATGATTACTTTGATAAAAGTTCTGATTCTGGGGAATACTCAGATATTCAGGGATGAAGGAGTTGGAAATCGATTAGATCTGGTGACTGCAAGGCCATGGAAGGCGTTTTACTTCGTTCTGAAACCACTCTTAAATTTGTTTACCAGTGTGTATGGGAAGAACATCACGAGGGAACAGTGTTGGCACTATAGGGGGCACTTGGTCCTGTAAAATGGCCTCATATTCCTTGGCCGTTATGCGACCATGCAGAGCAATCATCAGAGCTAATGAGTCCCATGAGATGGCTGCCCGTACTATTGCAGATCCTCCACCATCTTTAACGGTTGGTAATAGACGATAGTGGGTTGAAGGCATCCTTTGGCTTTCGCAAAATGTCAACCTGTCTGGCCGTAGGAGGAAAGGGTGAAAGGCGACTCGTCAGACCATATTACGTTTGTCCATTGCTCAGGGGTCCAAGTTTACGTGACTGATGCATGTGCAGTTCGGGCATCGACTCTCTGTCGTCTTTGTTGCCCCGTGTTGCTTTGAAAACTCACATGTGAAAGTGATGATTTTCAGACCTCTTTTAAGGTTGACACCTACTGCTAATTGGCAGTCAACTTAATATGCCTGGCCTGTGTGGCTGCCTTCGTAATTGTGATTTAGTTACTTTTTCATATGGCGGGGAAAAAAACAACAGTCATGTTTTCATTTAGTACGAAATCCTCCTTACATATATTCTTTACTTTCATTTTGTCATTTTGTATTACGCCCAAAAACAAAACGTATGAAATCGATTTTACTAATTCTGACCGGAAGTCCTATGATCTTGTTCTTGCTGGCTTGACGTGTGTCCCCTTTAGTTTCCTGGGATCCACTGTGTACCACCTCTCTAACACGTTCTTCCTCTCCCCCAACTCCTTCATCTCTCATTCCCTCTTCTCTCAACCCTTCTCTTGTTCCCCTTCCTCAGGTGATGAGGATAACTCTGTCCACGTTAAACTGGAGGAGGAGAGAGATGGTGCGCTGGTTAGTCACATGTGCCACTGAAGTGGGTAAGTGATCTTGCCTTTTTCCTTCGTTCAGACTGATTATCATCAGATTACTATCGGTCTGTTGAATACTTAACCGTGTGTTTCAAGATGTTAGATGTGTCCGTTTGGCTGCTTTTAATCTTCTCTGTCCCGTTTGTGTCGGCCAGGCGTGTACGCGTTGGACAGCATCATGCAGAGCTGGTTCACCCTCTTCACCCCCACAGAGGCCACCAGTATTGTGGCCACCACCGTCATGTCCAACAGCACTATCGTCCGCCTCCACCTGGACTGCCACCAGCAGGAAAACCTGGCCTCCTCTGCCCGGACCCTCGCCCTGCAGTGTGCCATGAAGGACCCCCAGAACTGCGCCCTCTCCGCCCTCACGCTCTGCGAAAAGGACCACATCGCCTTCGAGACAGCCTACCAGATTGTACTGGACGCGGCGGCGACGGGGATGAGCTACACACAGTTGTTCACTATAGCGCGCTACATGGAACACCGCGGTTACCCCATGAGGGCGTACAAGCTGGCGACGTTAGCCATGGCTCATCTGAACCTCAGTTACAACCAGGACACGCACCCGGCCATCAACGACGTGCTGTGGGCCTGCGCGCTCAGCCACTCGCTGGGGAAGAACGAGCTGGCCGCCGTTATCCCCCTGGTGGTGAAGAGCGTGAAGTGCGCCACCGTGCTGTCTGACATTTTGCGGCGGTGCACGCTGACCACGCCGGGCATGGTGTCGGCACTGCACAGCCGTAGGAACTCTGGGAAGCTGATGTCCTTGGACAAGGCGCCGCTCAGGCAGCTGCTGGACGCCACCATCGGGGCCTACATCAACACCACACACTCGCGGCTCACACACATCAGCCCGCGCCACTACAGCGAGTTCATCGAGTTCCTGGGTAAGGCCCGGGAGACGTTCATGATGGCCCACGACGGACACATTCAGTTCACCCAGTTCATAGACAACCTGAAACAGATCTACAAGGGCAAAAAGAAACTCATGATGCTGGTGAGGGAGAGGTTTGGCTGAGGGGGGCCAAGCGCTCCCTCCCGCTCTAGTACTTTTCTATTAACTTGAGTCTGCCTTTTGAACTTCTTTGGACTTATAAAATAGACAAGTAAAAAAGAGGGCTGTGACTTGTAGGATGAAGCAAAAAGAGAAAGGAAAAGATGACAAAAAAATCAACAGAGCCACACGCGGTATTATTGTTCTTGCTGTTGTTATTGTTATAAACATTATTCCTATTATTATTATTAATAATAATGATAATTATTATTGCTACTATGTGTACAGAAGTGTTTTTATTTTTCAGAAGAGAGGAAATTTGTCACGTTGTGAATGTCGTATGTGTATTTCTCTACATGTGTGCGAGACGAAAAAGAGAAGTGAAATGGCTTTTTTATTTTTAGTTTCTTTATTTGTATGATTTTCAGCGTCCTTTCCCCCCTTTCTCGGTTCATATTGAGTTATATGTTGTCGAGTGGCTGAAGCCCTTCTACAATAGCGCTCATGTAAAAACAAAACAAAAATCCAAACGTGTTTTCGGCCTCCTCAGAGAGAAACTAAGGCTTTAAACCACACAGGGCACCTCCCTCTGTCCGGTGCCCTCGCCACTGGGCACCGATCGACTCTGCTCGGCTCGGCACAGCTTGGGTTAGCGCCGGCAGAACGCCTCCGTCAGCATTTCTCCAGACACGGCGGCGGCGGCACTTGAGCAGCCATTAGTTTTCTCCGTGTCCCCAGGCATTAGCTTCATTACACACAACAATGCTCTTAGCTAACTCTTGTTGTTGTTATTGTTGTAACTTCACCCACCTCCATAATGAGTACCTGTCTTAGACCGAGGACAGTATGCAAGCTCTACAGTAATGGCACATTAGACAAAGATAATGACTGTTATTGGTCCATTTATGTAACGTGTTACAACTCTTTGACTTGCTCAGCCAGGTGCCGCCCATATCTGACTAAAGAACTGATAAAACGTGTGTTGTGCAGCTGATATCGATCAACGATACCTGGAGGGAGGGGCTACCTCGTGATAGGGTACCTGCTCCCGATGTGTTCGCGCTATCGTAATATGGATCATCTGTGACAGCTGACGGTGTTAATTACACGGAGGAGATCCGCTAGTGAGACCAAGCACACGTGGGAGATGGGGAGATACGCCCGACTCGGCTCTGCTGTACATCGCTGCCCTCACAAGACAGCGATGGTACTTGCAACAGAAATTGGCTACAGCTCACGGAGAAGACGTGTCACTTCCCGCCGTCTCTATAGTAATTGTACCAATCGGGGTGTTTTCAGAGTAGGCCAGTGTCATTTCCCTCTGCGCATGTGAATCATAGAAATTAGACTTCTACTGTTATAGCTCATTGTGTGGAACCTTCAGCAATTGTCACCAGAATGTTCTCAGGGATTTCTCTACACAGGAAAAAGGTGGAACAAATGAACGACTGACTACAGGAAAAGACAAAACGTGACACAACATGAGCGAGCATCTATTGTACTCTGTATATATGCCATAGTATATGTCTGAATATGGAGGATCTGAAAGTATATGTTAACTAATTTATACAGAGTATTCTATGTAATGTGAAATACTTGAAGCCGCTGTAGTTTGCGCTCTCTCTCTCTCTCTCTCTCTCTCTTTTTTTGTCTTCTGTTTGTCCTTTTCTTTTGTTAAAAACGGAACATATCAGAAAGACAAGGCTGACCGTGTGGTTTTGGACTCACAAGGCACGCGCCGATGCAAGAGACACTGGATCCGGTCAAGTCGGTGATGTTGGCGCAGAAGAACGACGTCGTCTTACTTCACTCCCGCTGACTAAAGCACAGAGGGGGAGGAAGGTCGAACCTTTCGTCGATGATAAACCGATGTGCTTTAGTGTTGGGGCTACTTGGGGATAGAGCCGGCCACAGAGCATGCGGCGTGCGTCCGGCCTTACATGGATTGGATGGCGTCCCTTGGCCGAGGCCTCGCTTCTGTACGCCGGTAATTCTTCGTCAGAGTAGCTTAACAGTCATACAACCCTGCGTGTTGATCAGCAAGACTTCCACATTGATCCTTGTGCACAGGTTCGACCTAGCTGGGACAGAAACGAGTCTCCTCGGTTCTCCCTTCTGTTCTCGTAAACAGAACGACCGGTGTCTCTTCTGCAATGTTCAGCTCTTCTATCGTGACTTTCTTTTGGTACCATCTTTTTACATGCTTTTTTTTCTTCCCGCTCTTTTGTGCATTTTTTCCCTACCCAGTGTTCATTCAAGATAAAAGCAGCCTTTTCTCTTGCCTTGTCTTAACGCTTTAAAGTAACCAAACAGGAGATCTGTCTAACAACCAAACGCGTTCCAAGAGGTGAGAGACGACCCCACCTTGGTCCCAGCTTTAGTGTCCTTGATTAGTAAGCGGATGGCTGTGTAACTGGCGCTTTAACAAAGCGATTCCTCACGTGTGTTTGGTGAAAATACGTTTGTCCGGTGTCTCGTTCTCTTCCGAAACGATTTCCTCTTGAGTCTTTCTAGCTGTTTTATTTTAGTTTGTATTTTTATTTTAGTTTTTTTGTGTAGGAATCTTCTGCTCTCCCATTTTATTTATTACAATGACCCATGTATACATGCTTATGAAATTCAGATTTGATACACCGATATCAATTTATTTATGTAACTAAATCACTGTTTTATAATCTTGTTAATGAGTCAATGATTGATTTCTTTTGTTTCGTTTTTGTTTTAATAAAAGTTAGTTTTTTGAAAGGTATACTTAAATCCTCTCAAAGCTGCTTTAACACGTTCACACTCGCACAACGAACAGGAAGCAGCCGCACTTTTAGCGTTGCAAACAAATCTGTCGTGGATCATTGTGGGATGCGGCCTCAGCCAACCACGATGACCTGTTTACATGCTTCTGACCTGTTTACATGCTTCTGACCTGTATACATGCTTCTGACCTGTATACATGCTTCTGACCTGTATACATGCTTCTGACCTGTATACATGCTTCTGACCTGTTTACATGCTTCTGACGCTGACCGGTGCCACAGGGTGACTAGATCAGCACACGTAGTTGGTCAGGCGTGCCTGTATGTGTGTTTTAGCCCAGGTTGGTGTACACGCGTGTTTTTGTCTGTGTTCCTTCTTGTTCACATGCCTCTGTGTGTGTGTGTGTGTGTGTGTGTGTGTGTTAAGGCCTTCAGGGGGTGCATGGGAACAGGTGGTAGCTCCAGACTACAGCAGCTCCTGACAGCAGTAAGGTCCCCAGACTCCCAGCCCCTCATTAAACATTGACACAAAAACACTGCAACTGCCTGTGTGTGAACAGTAATGAAGCACAGACTGCTACACCGGTACACACACTGCAACTTAGCACAGCACGAGCCGTGTGTGTGTGTGTGTGCTGTCCATCTGTGTGCGCTCATTAATGAGGCACATTTGTCCATTTAGATATTGAGGAACTTGTCAGGTTTAGCAACAAAATCAGGAGTCTGCTGTCAGAGGCCAGGCAGAACTGTCCACTTTGTGTGTGTGTGTGTGTCTGAGGATACGAACACACGTGTGCGTACCTATGTGAGTAAGCGTACACTTGCTCATACTGTGTGTGTGTGTGTGTGTGAGAGAGAGAGTGTTTCCTGTGTGTCTGACCTGTGCTCAGGTCCCTGCTCAGTTCCAGTTGGTAATGACGTCCCTTGGGTCTTCCACAGTACAGCAGCCTCTTCCGGTCTGTCTCACTGTATCTCCTAATGACATCATGATCACACACGGCCCCTTTCATGCCAAAAGCCCTCTTCACCATCGCCATCCAAACTCTCTCTCACATACACACACACACACACATCACATCACATTGACGCCTTGGCATTCTTACAGAATCTATTATGCTCTATATGTTACCTACAGATTCTGTATTGTGACGTCAACCCAAAAGCAAAGTGGTTCTCCGTATTGTAGGTTATAGAGGTTGGCGAATGTTGTAAAACCAAATGAATTCAGTGTTATCTTCCACTACGAAGACAAAAAGTCTAAATCAGCCAATGATAATCCAATCAGAGCCCGTGGAGTCCAACTATGGGAGAAAGACACATTTGCGGTATTTCAAAGTGCAGTCTCGATTCCTTTCACACCGCCACTTGCGGTGCATCGAGCTTGATCATTACAAGAGTACAAAAAGGATCACAGGCCCGTGTTCTTCAACACAGCCTGCAGCGTCGGCCTGGTTACCACAGGGACTCTCTTCCTTCCCTCCTCTTCTTACAGCGGGCCGCCGGAGTTTGATCTCCTCTCTCCCCCTCCATCGGCCCCGAGGCGTCTGATTAAATGCTAATTAAAGCCGTTAGCGCTGCTATCGCCGTTGCTAACTCCTCTCTCTCTGTCACAGAGATGAATGCCCCTCGTTCATCATCCCGCCTCGCAGAGCCTGAGTACCTGCCCGGCTCGCAAAACCTGATCAAGTCATCAGCCCCGTAACCCCTCTCCTCCGCTCCCTCCCGCCGCATGAAGATGGACGAGGGGTTTAAATTTTAATTTGAAAATTGCCCTCAATTACTTCTGCGGCGACCACTTGCCGGAGCTTCTCGTGTGGCTGAGTGGGAAGGGGTTACAGCAGCGGGTCAGTGGCCGTGATGAGCGATAAGGGGCCATTAATAAGAAAGGCAGAGATTCATTTAAAAGCAGCGAGGGCACGGGAGCAGCTTTCTCATTATTTAACTTCCCCAGTTTTATTTAAAGGACTTTATTTAAGGATACCAAGTTAATGTGTCCTCCAGGACAGACGGTTAAAGCGCCTGACAGAGAGAGAAAGTTACGGCCATAACTTACGCCCTGAGCACACACTGTGGTGCCATCTCTTCTTCTTCTTCTTCTTTCTTTTTTTTTTACCTCTTTTGACATTCTCGCCATTTTTAGGCAGAATAGGAACGAGCCTCAGAGGGATATGAAATGTTAGAACAAAGTTACGCACATCGTTTAATTTGATTCTTTCACCATCTCTGGCCCACAAATGTTTTATTGGTTCCAATATCGGTAATCATTATAGGCTATTGGGAGATATCGAGCTTTGCATAATAAGTCAGCCAAATGTCACTTGATTTACCACCAGATGAGCAGAACTATGCCCTGGAATATACCGTTACTCTGTAGGGCCTCATCTGGTGTTTGCTTTATGCACATCATTTTTTTTACAGAACAATTGCCCTTATCCCCCTCTACCGCGAAATGTTGTTTTTTCTTAATGCACCTCCCTGGAAGTCAAAGGTCGTTGTCACTCAATGATTTCCGGGGACAACTAACAAACAGAGAGAGATTTATGCACCTGCGACCGGACTGTTCCCACCCAAAAATACCTTCACACCGCTTACTGTTATTGCCAACGCTCTGCCGGATGCCGGTCCAAAGGCTTTAAATCTATCCCCTCGTGTTTATAATCATGTCACAATGAACGCAGAGAAGTAGAGGAAAAACCCACTCTGCTCCTCTTCCCTTCTGCTAGTGTGTTTCTTACTCTCTGACATGAAGCACATGTGCGACAGGTCGTCACGTCTATGCCGCATTTGCATTGATTTCCCTGTAGAGTGTGAAAATGTTAGATGTTAATTACAGTGTAGAAGTGGGATTTGAACTGAAAATGACTTTGTGCCAGCCTCCACATTCTAAAGCGTGTCCATGTCCCACTGAGGCTCTGGGGCTGCACTACACCACCGGCAACGTTTGCGGCCTTCACAGGAGGAGATGGCTCTAACATTCCATAACTGGCTGATTAAACTCCTGAATGAGTAACGGCACGATGTCTCTCACACCGTCACCCAGTCTGCTCTCTTTCTTTCCGGCGGTGTCCACTGTGTGTCCGGCGAGCGGGAACAAAGAAGAGGGAAGAGAGATGGAGAGAGAGAGAGACAGAGAGAGAGAGAGAGAGAGAGAGATGGAGCGACAGGAAGAGGAGAGAATGAGAGCATATATCAAGGCTGCTTTCGGTGACATTTGTGCTCTCGGTGTGGAGAGCCACTATGAATATCAATATGAACCCATGGAGAGGAAACGTAGCTCTTTTTTATTTTTCATTCTTTTTTTCCACTGGGCCATTCACGCACACAAGAAACCTATTCAAGTCAATGTAATGTCCAATCTCTGCGCTGTGCTCACAGCCTGCACATGTGAACAGTGCTGCCTCTGCTCTACATCTTCTCTCGCCCTCTCGTGAGGGTGGCTGGGCTTGTATTAGTGGAAAACACTTTATGTCAAGTGCAACTGTGGCGAACACTACAGTATGTAAATCAGGTTGGATCAAATGCTCGCATGAATAGCAGAGAGGTTTTGTTTTCAGCGCAAACATAGGTGGGCCGGGGGAAGGACAGGAAAGCTCAAATGTTACGTTCATACTAATATTCTGATACGGCAGCCGTCAGCTGCCAACCTACTATTTTCTACGTTTTATGTTTTGTGTTTTCACACCTCCTCTCCTCTCCTGTCCTCTCCACTCCTCTTCCTCTTCCTCTGGTGCTTAGAGATATAGAGTCAAAGGGATGCAAATCTGCCCACTTCCTTCCTCCCCTCCCCCATCTGCAAACAGAGATAGCCCCAGGCCAGTCCCAGGCCTCTCTATATGCAGAACCAGTGACAGGAGTTACGCAGCACTCTCCCCCTGTAACAAACTGTTCCCTCCCTAACAAGCTGCCAGCGTTGCTCTCACTGGGTTGCATGTAAGAAGCTGTGTGATTGGATTGGTACGGCAATAACAATAAGGGCAGTGAGCTATGGAATAGAGTTTCTACTCTATCATCACCGCCTCCTCTCTCCTTCCTCGCTCACCTTTGTGGGTGCATGAGTGTCTGCATGCATCCATGTGTGTGTGTGCGTGTGTGTGTGTGTGTGAGAGAGAGAGAGAGAGAGAGAGAGAAAGAGAGAGAGAGAGAGATTGCACACTGTTGGCTCCAGGCTTATTACTTTAAGGTGTCTCCAGCCCCAGTGCTAATCCCCGTCTTCTTCAGGGAGGGATAACAATAATACAACGAGATCCAGATGTACTAACAAAATCCTATCAGGTTACTGAGTCTGAATGACAGAGAGAGAGAGAGG
>OMOT01047487.1:1910-12769 GCA_900312575.1 Acanthochaenus luetkenii
GTTTCCCCGTGAGCACAAAGACCTCTCCACAGGTCGATAATGCACACACTAATGGCTGCGAAGTGACTGGCCAGGAATGAGAAATGGCCCTCATCAGTTAGGGTAATGGTGTCCCTGGGCCCTCTCAGCCCATTCAAGGGGAATACTGTCAGATCGGTGGGCTTTCTGTGTGTACCTGCTCATGTTAATTACAGACAGTGGCAGACAATCTCGTGTTTCATCGGACCAATCCCTTGGTCGTATATCATCCTTATGAGGAAAGCAGTGGAGGGTGAGAATTAATAAAAAGAAAGAAACCTCTCAAAAGTGTGTAGGATGTAGAAAAGTACAGTCACTCTCTGTGTGACTTCTTTTTTCACCGAGCCTTTTAAAATGGGAATGAAGAGTCGGTTCTTTGCTATGACCTTTAAAGTCTTGTGTGAATCTGAAGGAAATGTGCCATTGCATGATGGTAACAGGATTTATGCTTAAGTCAAACTGTGACATTAGCTAAATGCACTCAGGTTAAGTCTACCCATTCATGGTTTCATTTCAGGACTATTGCATTTTAGAGCAACCAGGGTTCCCTATGGTCAAGACTGCACTAGTGGTAGTTTAGCTATGCTGATGATTTCAACAAAATGGCTCACCTCTTTCAACTCTGGCTCAACACTGAGCTTTGCCAGCAGGCAGGACAGCTTGTAATGATATTCTTAAAATGGCAACACAGGTTGTGTGCGCACATGCATGTGTGTGTGTGTGTGTGTGTGTGTGTGTGCGTGCATGTGTGTCTTGGTACAGGAGGGCATAGTGGGCATGTGTAACTATATTAATTGCTGTATTTTTGGCAGCAGAGACAGATGCCTTGTTTACGCAGATCAACAGGACACAGAAAGAGGAGGGACTGTTGGAACTGTGACGAGCCATTAAGATTACTGACTCATCATCTTTTATATATGCAGAGACCCCTTCACTTTCTCCACACTTTGTTGTGTTATAGACATAATTCAAAATTGATGTAATTTATTTTTGCCATCAAAGAGAAAACACATTTTTAGAAATGTTTGCAAATATATATATTTTAAAAAGAAAACAGAAATATCTCATTTACATAAGTATTCAGACCCTTTGCTATTTACACTCCAAATTGAGCTCAGATGCATCCTGTTTCCTTTGATCATTCTTGAGATGTCGCTAGAACCTGTGGTTAATTCATTTGATTGGACAGGGCACACACCTGTCTATATAAAGCCCCACATATCACAGTGCATGTCAGAGCAAAAACCAAGTCCAACAAACTCTCCGTAGACATCTGAGATAAGTCGAGGCATAGATCAGGTTAAGTGTGTAAAAAAATTGCTTATGCATTGAAACCTCCCAGGAGCACAGTGGGCTCCATCATTATGTGAAATGGAAGAAGTCTGGAACCATCAAGACTCTTCCTCGAACTGGCCGTCTGGCCAAACTCAGTAACCGGGTAAGAAGGGCCTTGGTCTGGAAGGTGACCAAGAAACCAATGGCCACTCTAATAGAGCTTTAGAGTTCCTGGGCAAAGATGGGAGAACAACCATCTCTGTAGCACTCCATCAATCATGTCTTTATGGTACAGTGGCTAGACGGAAGCCACTCCCGAGTAAAAGGCATATGAAAGCCTGTCTGGAGTTTGCTAAATGACACTTAAAGGACTCTGAGGACAAATATTATCTGGACACAAAAATGGCACATTTTGGCCTGAATGCCAAGAGCTACGTCTAGCGAAAACCAGGTGGTGGCAGCATCATGCTATGGGGATGCGTCTCAGCAGCAGAGACTGGTCAGGATTGAGGGAACAATGTACGCAACCAATTACAGAGAGGTTCTTGAACAAAACCTGCTCCAGAGCACACAAAACACGACAATGACCCGAAGCACACAGCCAAGACAACGCTGGAGTGGCTTGGGGAAAAGTCTCTGAATGTCCTTGAGTGGCCCAGCCAAAGCCCGGACATGAACCCCATTGAAAATCTGTGCAGATCGCAGTTCACCGAAGCTCCCCATCGAATTTGACAGAGCCTGAGAGGATTTGCAAGGAAGGATGGGATAAATGGCCCAAATCCAGGTGTGCAAAGCTGGTAGAGGCATACCTAAGAAGACTCAAAGGTGTAATCGCTTCTACAAAGTACAGAATAAAGGGTCTGAATATTTATGTAAATGAGATATTTCTGGGTTTTCTTTATATATTTGCATATAACATTTCTAAAAACGTGCTTTCTCGTTGTCAATATGGAGTATTTTGTGTAGTGTGATGGCAAAAGAAAAAGGTATTTAATTTTGAGTTAAGTCACAACAAAGTATGGAGAAAGTGAAGTGGTCTGAATTCTTTCCGAAGCCACTGTATATATCAGAATTTGTTCTAGTCGTGATGATTCATATTGCCAAACGCCTGTTGCGAGTGACGGTCCACTTGAACACAGTTGGAGATTGAGTGGCTTGGTGAGTCAGATAATCGAATGAGTCAGCCGTGACGAGGCGAACACATGGGTTGAGGAATAAAAGGAATGTTAACTTTACATAAAATGAAACAACAAGGCGGGGAACTGCACAAAAAGGCAGGGGTAATGTTCATGAAACACAAGCAGTGGCACAGTGAAGTATTGTTTTGCAATCCAGTTCCACAGTGATCCTAGTGAGGCCAGCTTTGATCACAGCATACATATTTCCAAAATCAAAATGTTACAACATGATCTTGTAAGTTATACCACTTGTCTTAGGAAATACACCTCAACGTCAATTTCTCTGTTTATATTATTTTTCTGTGACTGATTCCACTTTCCTTATTTTCTACACACAAAAAAATCCATTCTGGTGTGTCTGATCCACATTTGAGTTTATTAGATATACAGTTGTTTTCCATCAGCTCAAAAGCAGTCCAATAATGCAGAATGATCAGCCAGACATTCCCCCAGCATTTTTAGAATGATACATCCATGAAATTGGTTCCGCTTCTCACACTTCCATCCCAACCTGTTATTATTAATATTCTATATCATCTGCACACTTCCTGTGCTATATCCCATACTGTTAAGTGGCCTTGTAGGAAGTGTTTGGCTTTTGATTAACCATGGGCGGAAAGTGAATTTTATTCTACAATAAAAATGTACTAAAGAATAATTGTGTCAAAGCAGGGTCTTAGCTGGTATGGTCCTGCAGCCTTTTTTGTATTTATTTGGTGCATATTTATCAAATAAGCCATTTTCAAACATTCAATTGCAACAATTTCATATTCAATTTTAGTCAGAATCAGTGAGTGCAATACAAAACTGGAGCTTGATTGGATTGGTGTGAATGTTTTATTGAGATTTTAACCGAAATATAGTGAACTATAGTAGCAACTTTGTCTGAAAGAATAATCATCATCATCAAATCATTTTTCTCTCAAAGGCTCTTCAGCAAGGGAGCTGAAATAAGTGGAAACACATTATACCTCTTCAACTGTCACCGTTTAAAGTCATGGATGATTTTAAAGTAACAAAGTGCTAACTAAAGAAAAGTTACAAACTGGAAATGGACCTTAAAGCTACACAAGTGATGAAGTCAGATATGACCACTGCACTACCGTTATGAACTGTCAAACCACTGGAAACCATACTGTAATAAATACCTTTCACAAATACGGTTATTAAAACAGTAGCACTTTTCAAAGACCTACTCAACGACCACCAAGAGCAGTTAGCAATGGCAGAACCATTGAGTTCATGTAACCTTTCTTTTTCTTTTCTGAAATCACTTTTGAATTAAAGTGAGATAATGATTTTCTGATTAACAAGTTGGGTGTACTGCCTGGCCAAACCGTGAAGTGCAGTAGCACCTTGAACATGACTGCTGGCTATACCTGTGCTTTTAATGAGTTTCTTTATCGCACTGCTTTATATCCCACATTGGAGTCATCTTCTATTCAACTGGCATCAGTATATTGAACATCTCCAGTACAAGACTCCTGCAGGTTCACGCTGTTCACAAAACACTAAGTCGTTGGCTGGGTTTCAGCCAAAACATTCATATAGGCTTCACTTTGTACACACCAGGAATGTGTGTAGTATAATAAAGGAAAATAAATCATTCAAGTGTGGCCAAGTACTGAGAATGGCACTGCGGCTTGGATGAAGATGTTGGCGTTAACACTAATGAGCTTTATTAAGATACCCTCATTGTGTTGTAGGTCTCGTCAGTCATATCATCTTTTTCCCCAGCATCCTAAACAGCAAAAGGTTCTGTTTCAAAGCCACACAATGGCAAAGCAGGGAAAGATGAGGAAATAGAAAAAAACACATGATGTGAATATGAAATACAGAAAACGCCAATTTGACACTTGTGGAAAGTGATATCCCCAAGTTGTCTTGGAGAGAACGATCTTCCCTCGAATGCGAGTACAGAGAAGCATCCTTACGGTTTGAGTGCTTGACGTGGCGCATGTGATCAATTAAGACGCACAGCTGTTCATCTTCCCATCTGTTTCAACCGGTTCTGTGCTATAGACTCGCGCTGCTTGGGCATGATTCGTTCTCGCAATGAGTCTTGCTGCTTCCCATTCGTTCTGGACGGCTAAGACACCATCCGATGCAAGTAAACTTCCGGGATCTTTATCCGTCGGGTGGGAGAGGTAGGAGGGCTCTTGCTTTGGCACGTTGTGTGCTGATAATTGGATGGAAGCGTGGCTCTTTGCTGTTATTCACACATGCAGAAATCATCTAGGTTGTTGTCGGTCCATTTGGCTTGCTGCTCTCATTTACAACTGTCCTGATCATCAGTACGATCTGAGGCGTCTCCTCCACTTTAATCACCTTTGCCTTTATACTGCTGACTGACTGGCTGCTGTGTTGTGTACTTCAAAAGATGAACTAGCTGTGGATCAAAGGCGGCGCTTCACAAACCAGCAATGCAGCGATGGTAAAGCTCTCTCGCTCTCTGTCCGAGAGAAAGAGGGAGGGAGGACAGGGATGAGTGTGTGTGTGTATGAGTAGGTGAGTGTCCGTCCTAATGCCACTTGAGCATCGTGGTTTTCTCCAGTGTATGTACCCTGTTTACTTTGTTCTTCCCTCTATCTTCCCCGTGCTTTTGTTGGCTGCCTCTTGCCTGGCCGCTGTCCAAAATAGAACAGCTTCCAATATTAGTGTGCTCAAATACACACACACACACACACACACACACACACACACACACAGTTCGAAAATGGTCCTCAGACGATATTACTCAGCCTGATAAAAGAGAAATTGGCTGGGACACTGACGTCTCTAAATCATCTGCCAAAGGAAGTTTTACGTTTTCTGTCCAAACTTTTTGTGAAATCATTACCAAAAGACAATGCTGTCCCGATTATGCCAACAGTATCATAACAGAATGCAGTTGTAAAGGTTCTAAATGTATTTACTAAAATAGATATGAAGAGATGTGCACAGACAATATGATTCCATTGAAGCCTGCGTCTGTGACTGGGTTTCACAGTGGAATATTTTACGCTTCATGACTTGTATCTGACACGTAATATGGCATATTTAAAATAAATAAGAACTACATGGTGGAGTTGTACATGCTACTGTTTCCCTAACTCAACAGTAGGGTCAGGAACCTTCTAGAGAACGACTGGATAACAAACCAAATTAAACAAGACTGGTAATCTAACCACCAGTCTCAGGGAAGTTACTTCCCAAACCTATTTGTTACATGTTGCATATTGTCTTTCAGTCAAAGCCAAACGTTACACGTTACATTCTGTGGAGAGTCATGATTTACAGTACTTTTGTCATAGTGAAGCTCTTAGCACACGTTCAAACAGGAAGACTTTCACTTTCTCACTCTCTCTTTGCAGACCGGGTCTCTGGCTCACCGTCATTGTCATCGAGTGAACACTCGTTATCTGGTTATCTGCTCAGGCTTTCTGTCAGCCAATGATCTCGCTTGGTGGGTGGTAGTTCAACTTGCCTACCTGATACGTCTCCTTGCTGTCAATTCAGTGTGTGCACCGCTTCGCCCCTCCGTCACCCCACCACCACCAGGGTCAAGGCCCCGTCTATGCCTTCCCAGGGGGATCTTCGGAATTCCATTTACGTATAGTTTTGTTGTTGTTATTTTTATGGCATGTCTGTTTCATTGGACAGGACAGCGAAGAGAGAGACAGGAAATGGGGAAGACATGTGTCAAAGATCCCAGATTGGATTCGAACCCAGGACGTTGCAGCCACATGGTACGCGCCCTAGCCAACCAAGCCTCTAGGATGCCCAATTTGTAGGGTTGTATTCCCTATGAATTATTTCCTGTGACGGGGTCAGCGACAAAGCTGTTGTTCTATATTATAATAAACATCTGTCTTTTGGCCGTCACCTTTTAATAATTAATAATTAAATAATGTATCCTTTATTGTCACACACGCACAGAGCACCGCACACACCTAGTGAAATTATTCTCTGCATTTAACCCATCACAGATCCCCCCCGGATACACACAAGTAATTGCACAACACACACATGCTAAGGGGGCCGGAGCAGAGGGCTGCCATTACGGCGCCCGGGGAGCAATTTTGGGGTTTGGTGTCTTGCTCAAGGACACTACGACAGATTTATCCCCGGGAGGAGCTGGACTCGAACCGCCGACCTTGCGGTTGCGGGGTGGGAACTCTACCTCCTGAGCTACTGTCGCCTGTCTTACCTGATTTAATTACCACTAACATATTTTTACAAATACTCCTGCATTGCATCGCGGTCAATAGCAGCCTCCTTGTAGCATCCATTGTTACATTTTGCCTGTATAAATGTATTAGGGCTGTACGTTTCTGGATTAAATTTGTTTTAGAACTGAGATTACGATTACTCACTCTCTCGGATGGGCAAATGTTCCTCTTCGCTGTTGAAGTTGTTTGAGAGCAGGTATGACTGAAGCTCAGGCTACAGCTTGTTCTTGTAGCAAATATGGATCACCAAATTACATTACCTTTCCTTTTGCACTGCGGCTCCAGAAACCATGTGCACGTCTGATTATGATTGACTACAGCTGGTGACTTCTCTGAGCCCATTTCATCAGGACTCGTTTGATACAATCATGTGACTCAGCCACAAACGCTACAATGGGAAAGTCTAAGGAGCTCAGCATGGGTCTGGAAAAGTGGATCATTGACTTGAATGTCACTTGGAGCCATTTCAAAGCAGCTACAGGTCCCAAGATCAACTGTGCAAACAATTGTTTGCAAGTATAAAGCGCACGGCATAGTTCTGTCTAGTTCTGTCACGATCAGGAAATAACCTTCTGCTGAGAGAATATTGTTTCTAATAAGAATACGGTTTTGGAATGGCCTTCCTAAAGTCCTGACTTAAACCTCATCGAGAACATGTGGACTGTGCTGAAGAAAGAAGTCTGTGTCAAAAAGCAAACTAATTTAGCTGCACCAATTCTGTCAAGAGGAGCGGTCAAAGATTTAAACAGAAACTTGCCACAAGCTTGTGGATGGCTAGCAAAAGTGCCTAATTGAGGTGAAAATGGCAGAGGGACATGTAACCAAATATTAGCTGTATGTATGTTTTTGACCCAGCAGATTTGGACCCCTTATAAATTCATGCCAGAACAAAAAATTCAGGATATCTCAAAAAGTTTATTAACAGATTTGCACAAAAAGTTGTAGAAAAGTAGGTCACGGGCCAAGGAATAACTCCAAAAGGGGGCATGGCAACGGGCGTGGCCAATCAGTTAAAGACACATAACCTTCAAACAGATTCACTTAACACTACAAAACATTGACGAAAGGTTTGTCATGGGCTATGGATGAACTGATTAAAGGTAAAATGTGTAATATTTCTGCTTTACTGAAGCACAATATGACTACTATATATCAGTAGGAGTCGCCGAATGGGAGTGAGTGTACACAGGGTTTCGCAGTGGCCATGTGCTTGAGGAATGCGGAGGAGGGGCGAACTATACTTCCAAAGTACTGAAAACAACGTTTGGCTTCCTTGGTGGGGGGGTATTTTCTATGTAAATGCTGTTATTTGTCACAGCTTGTTTTGGCACTGACCCCTACGTTTTTAGAGTAGTTCTTTCAAGTTACAAGTTTTCTGCATCTTCCTTGAGCTTTCTACAGTATTCCTGCAGGCTCTTACCGGACTAAAATACTATAAAGACTATTGGGCAATCGTGAATGCTTTGGAAAAACGATGATACGTGTGCTTTTCCGAGAGGTGTGTATTCTTACAGGTCTCAGTATGCTCTCCTGTGAAATGTTGATGCAACAGTTCCATTTGAAACATCTCTCTCTTCTCATCCATGTCCGTGTATTCTGGCTCAAACCGGTAGATAGTGCCATCAAAATACAATTATAATGTTTCGCTTTCTAAGAAGCCATCATCCTAGATATTTGTGCTCATAGTAGCTTACGTTGCTGCAGGTAAACCAACGTAGTCTGCTCACCTAGATACCATATTGTAAACAGCCGGCACTTCGCGCTCCCCCTCCCCCGACACACGTTCCTCAGCGGAGCAGAGAAAACAAGTGGCAGGGGAATACACACCATGCCAAGCACGTAAAAAATTTCAGATTACGATACATTTCACAGGGGAGCATACTGAGACCTTTAAGAATACACATTGAGCCTCACCTCTCTATTTTTTCCAAAGCATTTATAATTGCCCCATTGACTTCTATTGTAGCCCAGTGAGAGCCTGCAGGAAAGCTGTAGCCAGCCTAATACGAAACAATCAGTGAAATAATGGTCTCTGTTTGTCCGTTTCTTGGTACACGGTCCAAAACGTATCCTTTAAATGGTTTAGCACTTAGCTATATGCCTGACATGCTTCAAAGGTATGAACCCACCACCTCCAGATCCTCCGGTACCGGCCTTTTCGTTGTTCCAAGAATGAGCACTAAAAAGGCTGGGGAGGCAGCTTTTAGCTTCTGTGCATGGCCTTTCTCTCTGCCAAACACTACATACTTTTTTATTTTGTGTTTTATTTTATTTTTATTTTATTTTTATTATATTTGTTATGTACAGCACATTGAGCTGCATCACTTGTGCTTTATAAATAAAGTTTGATGGATTTGGTTGCAGTCTTAAAACAATGATGACATTAATCTTCTTCTAAATATAATATTCAATATCTATCACTACTATTTAATTGGTAGACACATATTGAACAAAAGTTACATCAGCAGTTTTATTCAAACAGTGTAGACATTAAGTGAGGAAATTCTTCTCCATTATCAGACTAATTGGAAGTAATACACTTCAGCATTTGAGCATGTGAGGACAAGAGCTACAATTACTGGGTGAAATATGTCCTTAGGGGCATCGAAAAAAGTGGGTTGACTTATTTGTTCTAGACTCTGCATACTGGTGCATAGCCACTTTAAAACTGAATAATGAAACATCAAATTGTGTTCATGGAGAATGTGGCTATGCTGCTATTTTAGAAAATAGCACATTCTTTAACACATTATTGTGTTGTGATTTGGTGGTTTTGTATTGAAAAGACTTGATGGCGCATGAATGATGATCATTTCATTAAGGTTGCATGCTCAATTTTGAATGCTAGTCAACTTCAATGACAAATGTCACTTGAGGCCCTTTTATCCAGTGACATGGGGATGCTCGTTGTAGCCACATCATCTCCTTACACAAAAACCTCAATAAAAGGTTGTCTCTTAGTATTTACATTATTTATCCATGGGCTGTCACCTCTGAGGACCAGATTGTTTTTCAGGCCCTCAGGCACATCCAAGGGATTTCATTCATTTCAGCTCAAGGTGC
This sequence comes from Acanthochaenus luetkenii, assembly GCA_900312575.1. Classification (NCBI taxonomy): domain Eukaryota; kingdom Metazoa; phylum Chordata; class Actinopteri; order Beryciformes; family Stephanoberycidae; genus Acanthochaenus; species Acanthochaenus luetkenii. The sequence continues at coordinate 11,656 of OMOT01047487.1, forward strand.
AGTGGTGATCAAATTCCAATATACTACCAATATTTCATGTTGTCAATGTTTTATGCCCAATATAATTTGAGCTATCTGGTTTATTATATATCCTTATTTTGACCTTGAGGATTTCTTATCATATAATTTATATATAAATCATCTAAGAATGTTTAAAAAAAAACTATTACAGTGTTTACTGATTTGTCATAAAAATTGATGAGAAGTGAATGATAATTAATCATGCTAACATGAATAAGTCAGTTGTCAGTTTAGAACTGCAGAAGACAAAATGGCTTCACGCCATTGCTGCCTGCTCTTTCACTGTTGTCACCATTTACTCAGCATGTGCTCGGTAGTTTAGGCCTTGTAGAATAGGTATGCTTGCTATGGTTTGCTAAAAATGCATATTGTGCTTTGTTTTGCCTCCCTTTGTTTGTCTTATACTATTCTGTAATTACAGTGATTGTTCTTCAGGTGGCAACAGGATAATTGTTAGCATTGGTCCAATCCAGTACAGCTAAAACCAGAACAGTCCAAAGTACTTTGGGGCTCAGTTAAATAATCCCAAACTTTTAACAAATGGGTGCACTATCCCTTTATCACCCCTGACAAATGCCCCCCCCCCCACACACACACACACACACACACACACACTCTCTTACTAGAGAGGCTATTGCACAGGGATTGAGGGAGGGTTTGACATTATGGGAAGTCCAGGAAGAGAAAATGGTCTGCATTCCAACAGACAATGGATCTACTGTAACATTGTGAAGGCAGCTTCCCTTGATGATTGGACGAGACTAGTGCTTTGGGCACATCCTTCATCTTGCAGTAGGTAGAGATAAAAAACATACAAGATAAAATCTAGAATATACCTTTGTCTAAGACATCTCATTACAGTAATTTGCTCTTATTGTGAATATTTAATGATTTTGTGAATGTGTTTATGAACATTGATGCCATAATGGATGTGAATAGTAAGAAGGGCAACGTTTAGTCAGTTCAACACTGTTAAGAGAACCAAACTGCCTTTTGATTGAAGATGCTAAAAGTCTTATTGATAAAGTCAGAACCTCAGATGTTTTTTTGGTAAGAGGAATAATGTTTCATGAATTCTATATCAACTGGGGAT